>LPNX010024789.1:166775-233288 GCA_001517045.1 Pseudotsuga menziesii | reverse complement strand
AGTAAACTGATCTTTATTTATTTACATTAGTCATAGCTGTTACTTACAAATGACTGGTTATATACACAAATTTTAATCAATCTAATATATATGATTTTGGCAAATGTTGATTGATTTACCAGTCTGCTAGTTTATATACAGAAAAACAAATTTATTTACAAACAACAAGTAGGTATGTACATTTTAGACAGAAAAAATATCAACATAAATATTTTTTAAGAATCAGTCCATTCACAGGGAATGTCTCGGACTGTCCTTCAAGTGTTTGCAGTCGAAAGGTACTTGGACCTATTTTTTCAGAAATAACAAAAGGACCTAATCACAATTTCTGAAATTTTGTATGATCTCCCTTATCTTCATGAGCTTTATCCCATTTTAAGACCAAGTCTCCTACTTGAAATTCTCGATCAGAACTAAATGATTGGTCAAACCATGACTTTACAATCTGTTGATGTTTGTTAAAGTGTTGTTTTGACTTTTCCCTGTCTTCTTCCAATTTTAACAATGCATTAATTCTTTTTTCCATTGCTGGGCATTCTTCTTCCTGGACAGACTGAGCTAACTGTAACGAAGGTAAGAACAAATTTGGTGGAAGAATAGCTTCAGTTCCATACACTAAGAAAAATGGTGAGTTACCTATCGCAGCTTTTGGAGTTACTCTGTCTGCCCAAAGAGCATTGACCAATTCAGTATGCCAGTTCCGATGGTGAACTGAAACTGTTCTTTTAAGAATTTTTAATAAATTTTTATTTGTTGATTCAGCTAAGCCATTCCCATGAGGATGGTAATTAGCTAAATATCTGATTCTTATGCCTTTTTCTAATGCAAACTGAGTCAATTCAATTGATGAAAAATATGATGCGTTATCGAAAATGAGAGAATCAGGAATACCAAATCTTGTTATGATAAAGAATTCCAAAAATAGTATAACCTGATTGGTATTCGCAACTTTTAACGGTGCAGCTTCAGCCCAACGAGTGAAATAATCAGTTGCAGTTATTATGTATTTGTGTTGCATTGATGAGGAAGGGTTTATTGGACCTACTATATCGATACCCCATTGCTGAAAAGGTCTTTCAGTTGAAACAGGTTGTAAAGGGAAAGCAGATTTTTTCACCCTTCCTATAACAAGTTGACACTCTTGACACTTTCTGAGGAAGGTATAAGAATCTTGAAACAAGGTAGGCCAATAATAACCAGCCCTGAGAATTTTGTGAGCAGTGGTCTCCCCACCAAAATGACCGCTTGCTGGTCCAGAATGCAATTCTTTCAGAATTGTTTCGGTTTCATCTTTATCTAAACATTGAAGGTAAACTCCATCTGAATTTTTCCTAAAGAGGATATTATCGATTAATAAGTATGGAGCATACTTCAATCTCAGTGCTCTTTTCTTCTTTGGTTCTAAGTAATCAGGGGCAGTCCCTGTTTCCAAAAGTAACCGTATGTCTGTGTACCAGGAATCTTGAGGAGGTGGATAAAAATAAATCTCCCTGATAAGTAAAGCTTCATCAATAACAGTTTCAGCTTTATCATCAGGCAAATGAGCAGCTTCAGCGGCTAATTTACACAGCCCTTGACCTTTGATTATCGTTGAAGGTTTGATTTCTAAGTCATATTCTTGAAGAGCTGTCATCCAAGGTGCTCTCTTTTCTCCTAAATATTTCTGAACTAACAAATTTCTGATTGAAGAATAAGGAACAATTACTTTCGTTTTAGATTTTAGCAAGTAAGGACGAAAATGTTTTACAGCTTTAAAAACAGCAAAGGCTTGTTTATCAACTTCATGATAATTGAGTTCAGCACCTTTGAAATTCGAACTCATGAAAGAAATTGGGACTTCATTATTTTGCTGATTTAATTGGGTTAAAACTGCTGCATATGCAATATTAGAAGCAAAGGTGTATAAGATAAAATCCTTATTAAAATCTGGGCTTAGAAGACTATGAGCCTCTGAAATAGCTTCTAAAATTTTCTGAAAGGATTCTTTTTCAGTTTGTCCCCAATTAAACACAACATCTTTTTTAATCATTTTCTGCAAAGGACGAATGATCTCTGAAAAACTAGGAATGAATCTCCTAACAAAATTTATTTTTCCTAGGAATGACTGCATTCCTTTCTTGCTGGAAGGAAAGGTAATCTTTGAAATAGCTTGTGTTCTTTCAGGGTCAATCATGATTCCATGTTTCGAGACTACACATCCTAGTAAGATACCTTCTGAAACAACAAATATCGTTTTTTTAAGATTTAAAGATATTCCAAATTTTCTACACCATTCAAATACTTTTCTAAGATGATTAAGATGATTAGGACGATGTTTAGAGTACACAGTAATGTCATCCAAATAGACAACGACTGAGTGACTGGTTAAGCCTCTAAAAGCAATATCCATTGCTCTTTGAAATGTTGCTCCCGCATTGATTAACCCAAAAGGCATCTTGCGGTAGGCATACGTTCCCCATGGAGTTCTAAACGCTGTTTTCAATTGATCATCTGGGGAAACCAATATTTGGTTATACCCTGAGAAACCGTTAAGAAGAGAAAGTATCTCAGACCCAGACACCTTCTGAAGAATTTGTTCCATGGGAGGAACAGGGTAATTATCCTTTTCAGAAGCTTTATTTAAATTTCTAAAATCAACACACAATCTAATATCCCCATTTTTCTTCCTAACTGGAACTAAGTTTGCTACCCATTGAGTGTGTCTGATAGGGAAAATGATCTTGGCAACTAACAATTTATTCAATTCCTTTTTGATTGTTGGTTCTAATGATGGGTGATATTTTCTTAACTTTTGTTGAAAAGGTTTTGATTCTTGTTTAATTGGAATTATATGTTGCATAACTTGAGTATTGAATGTTTTCAGGTCATCATATGTCCATGCAAATATATCTTTGAAATCCTTAAACAATTTTATGAAAGCTGTTTTTTCTATAGGATTACAATCTATTCCAAGATTTACAGTTTGGGGATTTAATTCTGTTCCTAAATTGATGGTTTCGTATCTCATGCGAGAACTATTTGTTTTACAATTAGGAACAGACCTAAACTTATCCTGTAGATCAAAAAACTTTTCTAATCGAAGTACTGAATTAGGGACGCGTTTTACCTATTCGAAAGCTTTTTCAATTGAACAGAAATCATTAATTACCGAAAAATCCCGCAGGTTTTCGTCATGAGTGGCTTCATCTATTGCCGCATCTTTAAAAGTATCTTCATTCGTTAGGAAATTCAATACCTGCGTATCATTGTCAAACACACGCCAGTTAAAAATATTGTCAGGTATAGAAGGCCTAAAAATCAATTCAACAGAAAAGAAATCTGGAGTAAGATTTTCTGAAGGAATTAACTTGGATGCTACATTTGCTAACAAATCTGCTTCTTGATTTTGACTTCTAGGAATAGAATTTATGTTAAATGCATCAAAATGTATGATAAGATTCCATACCTCTTTTTGATAACTCTGTAAATGTTCAGATAAATAGTGAATGGAGTTACGAACTTGTCTGACAATGATCTCGGAATCTCCAAAAACAATTAACTCTTTAATGCCCAAATCAATTGCCTTTTTCAAGCCTTGTATTAAAGCTTCATATTCAACTGTATTGTTTGTACAACTAAATTCCATTCTACAAGCTATACAAGTTTTATTTCCCTGAGGGTCTACTAGTAAACAACCAGCCCCTGCTCCTTCCTTAGATTTGGCGCCATCAAAATATAACGTCCAAATAGGACTATGTACAATTACCTTACTTTCTATGATATTTACAATATTTACATTATTTACATCACTAATGGTTTCCTTGAGTGAACAGTTAGGAGAAATGGCTGTTACATTACAAATTTCAGATTGCTGATTATTTTCAGAAAGAGTAGAACTTTCAGCCCTGAAATTTCCAAATCCTAATTCATACATGTAATTTCCCATAATACCATCAGAAAATAAAACAGGTTCACTAGGATCATGCAGTTCTGTAACAGTATGTTTCATATACCGTTCTCTATTTATTTTTATCTGATTTGATTTTCCGTTTGTAGGTAACCACAATGTAGACCAATCAGTAGCAAAGAAACCGTTCAACTGTTGAGACCAATCCCTACTTAAGAATAATCCATATGCATCTGGAATATCAGCAACAACAGGCTTACCGAAGAGGGGAAGCTTGTAACCGAAGCGTGGTGCTTTCCATTTTACTTTGAGGAAATCGAATCTGCTTTAAAAAGAAACAGTTTAATGGTTAAAACCCTATCAATATCAAGGTAAGCTGTATTTATGAAATATAAAGAATAGGTACAGAGCTGTAACTTACCAACGAGATTGGAGAAGAGCAGCCACCGAGAAACAGTTTTTAACCAAGAGCCGTGTAAACCTAACCATTCTTTATCTCTTCGAAGAATGAACTGGTGAAGACCCAGGGATATTTCTCTCCAATGGGAATACTGGCAGTGTAAAATCGAAGGTATCACCCACGCCGTAACCAAGTCAACAATGGAGCCCAAAAGAATAGCCCTAAGCCTTTCAACGACTTAGTGCTGCCAACATCAAGCTACAGATTTCTACACTGAGCAGTAAAGGAGCACATGGGATGGGGTATCATTTGAGCTACTGTCGAGCTGGAAACAAACCAGGAGGGTTTGCAGAGCAGACAAGCCCGAAGGCAAGGGAGAGAATGATGAAGTTTAGGGTTGAATTCAACTTTTAAACCACCAGTGCATGGCCGAGGAGCGACCACGTCATTCCAATAATTTTTACATATGAGTGGGTCGAGGCTTAATGTTTTACAACGAGTTTGGCAATCATGTGTTTCCAAACAAATTCCACGCTTGGACTTCATTATTTGGTCGCTGCCCTATGTTTTGTGCCTGCATTAAAAATTTATAGCATAGAGTTAGAGCATTGCATATATAATATTATGATTTACAATGTTTAAAATTATACAAAACCAACAATAAAACTATGCTACGAGGATATTAACCTTGACTTTTTATATATTGAATTTCACCTTATAAAAATGATTCAAGATTAAGTCTTGATTTGGAGGATTTAATGTTTTAATATAAGGTTAAAAGGATAGTAGTATAGTGTGGAGTTATAATGGTTTATAAAACATATAACCCTTAGCCAATGACCCTAGTTTAAAGAAGAAGATATTATATTCATCATTTCTTGAGTTTTTAAATAGTGGAGTAATGATAAGTATAGGTATTATAATGCTACAACTAGAATGCCTGTGATCTTAGCTTTGCAATTTTGGTAAAAAGACTAATCATACTAAGACTTAAACTTATAGCAACCCAAATTTATAATCCACTTTAGAACTAAGATTATACCAGTCTGTTGGTTTCATCTTTGCTATATGTTTATCAATCTTTTAAACTGTCTTAAATTCTTTATGATAGCATTTAGGCCCTTGTCATCCTTCAAGCATGAAGCGATACAAGGATTAATAAGTAAAGCTTTAACTAGCGGTTTAGGTAAGTGGTTATCACTATCTTCTTGATGATAGTTTAATCCTGGATACTCATAATAAGTTGATCATGGTAAATCTAGGATTAAGACTAGAGGTGCTATAGTTAACATTTAATTGTTATCGTAGAGTTAGGAATAGTTTTCCAATCAAAGTAAATCTTTACTTGTTAAAAAGAAACATGTACTGGATAGTAAATAATATAATTTCTGGAGGTAAGAAAAATATATAGATCTTTATTATTAACCTCAACTTCCTTTACATTGGAAAACGTATTTCTTAACTTAACATGATGCAGTAAACAACAAATGAGTTAAATGAATATGAACATGATAACCCAGTTGATTTACTATACTATATAAAAAGCATTATTTACCTCTATGATTGCATTGCAGTAACTCCTTAAATGATTCAATATACATTAGAAATGATCAATGCTGTTATTGTAAAGGAAAAACAGCTATCATTTCTCTAAGTAATACCAATTTTCTTTCAATAAGATCTTAAAGAAATATTATAGGAAAAGCTTTACCTGTAAAAAAGCTTGATAGACTGGTTAACATGCATATATATATCTATATTCTTTATTGAATGATTTGGTACAACATATGGTTATCTATTACTTTAAAAGATCTGTTAGCAGCGATCCGAACTTTACCTGTGTATCTGTAAGAAAGAAAAACTGTTGCATTAGCTTAAGTAGCTAAGTAAGCCCAATCTGACATAGCAATCCCCCTTGCGGTTACAAAAAATAAATAAACAATCAGTAACTGACAAGAAAACTCATCATATAAGTTAACACAAGTAAAGATCATTCAGTTACAATATCTTTAGTATGAACAAATCAAACCATTAATGACTGTATATAAGTATTTATATGCTATTTGAAAAGTTTTGAATTTTTCGAAATTTTGGGGTTTGACATATGTAGTAGAGATCCTAAAGAGGTTTGGGATGATGGATTGCAAGGCTATGGCCACACCTATGGCATCGAACCTGAATCTATTGAACGATGCTTCATCAGAGTCGGTTGATGCTACGATGTATCGTTAGATGATTGGGTCCTTGATGTACCTGACGAACACGAGACCAGATATTTGTTTTGCTGTGAACACCTTGATCCAGTTCCTAACATATCCGAGACATGTTCACTTGATTGCTACAAAGCATATTCTGAGGTACTTGAAGGGTACAGTTGATTATGGGCTCAAGTATGATGTGAATCAGAAGATTAACCTGGAGGGTTATGTTGATTCAGATTGGGCAGGCAATGCCATCGATAGGAAGAGCACTTTAGGGTGTTTCTTCAGTATGGGATCAGGTGTGATCTCTTGGTTTAGCAGGAAGCAATCCTGTGTGGCACTAAGTATAGCTGAAGCAGAGTATGTCATATCTTGTTCAGCTAGTTGTGAGGCAGTATGGCTAAGGAAGATATTGCCTGATTTATTTGATCTCTAGTTGGATGCTACTTGTATACATTGTGACAACCAGAGTTGCATGAAGTTGTCAGAGAATCCAGTGTTCCATGACAAGTCGAAGCATATCGAGATTAAGTATCACTATATCAGGGATATGGTGCATAGGGGAGCAGTGAAGCTCCAGTATGTTGCGACGGAGGAACAAATAGCTGATGTATTGACGAATCCATTGGCTAGGCTGAAGTTCGAGTACTTCAGGGAGAAGCTTGGTGTTCTCCAGATCGAGATTTACTCCAAGGGAAAGTGATGAGACCCATAGCCATTCTGACATGGTGAGAGGATTGGTTCCTTCCATGGTCAGATGTAAGGGCTGAGCCATTCTATTATGGTGAGAGGATTGGTTCCTTCCATGTCAGATATGAGTGCTGGCCATTCTGTCGAGTGGGACAGATGTAAGGGCAATTGCCATTCTAGGAATGGAGGTGCCTGGTCAGTTACCAGGAAAACTCAGTTCAGGACTGAGAAGCCATTCTGATGTGATAGAGGGATGTGTTCCCACTTGATCAGATGTAAGGGCTGAGCCATTCTGTCATGGCTAAAGGATTAAATTCCTTCCATGTCAGATGTGGGTGCTGGTCATTCCAATGAGCAGGTCGGATGTAAGGGGAACTGCCATTCTCTAGGAGAATGGAGGCACTTGGTCAGTTACCAGGTAGCTCAGTATAGGACTAGGGGCCATTCTAATATGACTGTAGGATTGGTTCCTACAAGATTAGATATGAGTACAAGCCCTTCCATCATTGTTGTAGGATGTGTTCCCGCATGGGTGGATGTAAGTGCAGAGCCCTTCCATCATTGTTGTAGGATGTGTTCCCGCATGGGTGGATGTAAGTGCAGAGCCCTTCCATCATTGTTGTAGGATGTGTTCCCGCATGGGTGGATGTAAGTGCAGAGCCCTTCCATCATTGTTGTAGGATGTGTTCCCACATGGGTGAATGAAAGTGCATAGCTCTTTCATCATGGTTGTAGGATGTGTTCCCACATGGGTGAAAGAGCAAAGCCTTTTTAGCATTGTTGTAGGATGTGTTCCTACATGGCTAAATATAAGTGCCGACCCTTTTTGATAGGGTTGTGGGATGTGTTCCCTCATGATAGGATGTGAGTGCTGGGCCTTTCTGATATGATTATAGGATTGGTTCCTACATGATCAGATGTGAGTGTTGGGCATGCCTATTTGACGAGTAGGTCAGATGTAAGTGCTGGACGGGCCATTTTGATGAACAGGTCAGATATAAGTGTTGAAGAAAGACCTACATGGAGGCTAGGCCTACAACCAATATGAAAAAGGGCTGGCTTTGTAGAACTTTCTGTGACGATAAGAATCATGAGATAGCACCCGTGATGATCCAGTGATGATGATCCAGCAGTGATGATCCAGATCGAGTGATGATCTAGATCCAGTGATGATGTCCAGTGATGATCTAGATCGAGTGATGATCCAGATCGAGTGATGATGTCCAGTGATGATCCAGATCAAGTGATGATCCAGATCCAATGATGATGTCCAGTGATGATCCAGATCGAGTGATGATCCAAATCCAGTGATGATGTCCAGTGATGATCCAGATCGAGTGATGATCCAGATCCAAAGATGAAGATGACTTGAAGATGAAGATGACTTGAAGAGTAAGAAGAATTGAATATGTAGATGACGAGATGATCCAGAGAAGAAGACCAGTGCTGAAAATTGTGTTGAAAGAATACCTTCCTAGTTAAGAGGGAGTGTTGATGTATTTGTAACTTCGGAATGTATTCATCTATGTATCTTATGTATTGTAACCCAATGTTTATTCCAGGATGTATCTATAATGTAATTGAGTCATGTTGTCATTCCTTGATGTTCCGATCGGGAGGATCAATAATGAAACAAGTCATGTCAAGTCATTGTGGGTAACCCTCCGATTGTCTAAGGGTTAAAGTCCCTGCAATTCTGGGGCACTAGGGTTATTAGACTCTCCTAGTAGAGGTTGGCCCTAGTAGGGTTTTAGTCATGCCGGGATTAGTATAAATAGAGAGATGGACTCTCTATTTATCACACATCACAGACACACTCAAGTGTAGCGCATAGTTGAGGAAGGAGAAGACACTGGGGCTAGATAAGAAGAAGGTTACTGCTGTTGGGAGATCACTTACTGTTTTGGGCTTTTACTATTTTGGTACTGATTCTATCTCTAAGGAAGTTGCGGGGTTTTCTCCATTTATGGTTTCCCCGAGGAAAAACACTATGTTCATTGTCTTTTGTGTTTGATTGATGTACTTGTTATTCTCTCAGTTAAAGATCCTAATAATGCTAGCTTAATGTTGAAAAACTAACAATAATGTTGGAAGATTTGATAGGGACCATAAAACTTGAGCAACTAATTGTTTTTTTCCCTAAGAGATGTCCGTTTATAAGGCCAAATATATAAACACATTTGATCAACTTCTTCAAAGTAACACTATGAGCATTATTGAAATGCTTGTTGCTTCATTCCATTTTAAATGAAGACCAGAATTTCGTTAAGAGTACAAAGAAAGTTAGCTTTTGTCTTAAGATTGATATCCACTTCTAGTGCCTTGGATGTTCTTGGTGAACATGAGGGTATAGATGGGGAGGCTTGTCACGTCCCCTCCCATCCACCAGAGAGGGAACACGATCCTTACCGCTATCTAACCGATTTAGGAACATCCAGCTCGGATTTCATTCTATTCAAACCTGCAGATAAAATCTCCAACTTCCCAACAACAGAGAAATTGATCCTATTAGTGATCAATTCGATGATATGCGAAGAAAGATCTCATGGGAGATCGAACGACGGAGAAAAATCACGATGGAAAGCGATGGTCACCATCTGTTCTGCATTCGGGGAAAGATCAATGACTGAGAATCAACCCGCAAGAATCAACGGTGCGGAAAGCTTGAGTTTGCAGAATCGAGGAAATATGGAAATTGCGATCTGGGATGCGGGATGCAAGATGTGGCTTCATATATCTCTACTTCTGCAATGGTCTATTCTGCATGTGGGATGCGGGATCGTAATTTCCATATTTCCCCGATTCCGTAAACTCAAGCTTTCCGCATCGTTGATTCTCAGCCGTGTATCTGTCCCTAGACACGGAAAATATGGTGAGCATCAATTTTCGTCACAATTTTTCTCCACCGTTCAATCTCCCCCGAGATATTTCTTCGCAGATCGTCAAATTGATCACTGATAGAATCAATTTCTCTGCTGTTGGGAAGTTGAAGATTTTATCCGTAGGCTTGAATAGAATGAAATTCGAGGTAGATGCTCCTACATCGGTTAGATAGCGGTAATGATTGGGTTCCCTCTCTGGTGGATGGGAGGGGACGTGACAAGGTTGTGTCCAAAACAACCTTGTAGGGTGACATTTTGGTAGCACCATGATAAGTGGTATTGTACTACCTTTCTGCAAAGGGGGTATAAGGGGGGGGGGGTTGAGGGGTGGTGGAACTACTAAACGCAATGGCCATATCAGTAAATGTAAAACCCAATAGCTAACAATATTTTTATGGTCAACACCTCACAACCTCTATTACTTGTTATTAACTTCAATATCTCAAGTCCTGCAGTATCCAGAAGTATTGTGACATGCATCATCATCATGGACATCGACGTTATCATCATCATCATCATCAATGCCATATGGTGCATCAACATCATCTTGATCATCATCCTCATTATCATCATCATTGTCAGCATTAAGTACATTATCAAAAAAATCATCGTCATCATTGTCATTATGGTCACTCATATGCCATTAGTGTTCATAATCACTCATCGACATTAATGATTAATGTCATGTAATTGTTAAGTTCATTTATATGTTGTTACAATCATTTCGACGATAATAGAATTGTTTAGATGTCAGACATTTAGGTGCCATTATAATCAATTAGGATCCAAAAGTGATACCACATGCATAATCATCATTGACATCCACGTTGTCATCATCATCATACAATAAATCAACATCATTGTCGTTGTCACAATCATCATCAATATAATTGCGATAATAATGAGCAAGGAGCCCTACTTCCTCTCAAGAATGGGTGGTATAGTCTTATACTTATCAAATCATATCCATACACTCCATCACAATTATCATAATGCATCATCGTCATGTTGTTAGAGACAAACATATGCCATTAGGGCTATCAAATGTTTTTTAGGACACTCAAATGCCATTAGAGAAATTTAGGTGACATTAAGGTAATTTACCCCTCATTAAGATTAATCAAGATCTAAAAGTGTCATGATTACGATCATTTACATGCCACTATGATAAATCAATATCCAAAAGTACTATCACATGAATCATGATCATTGACATTGAAATCGATATATCTGGTGTTATGTCGTATGTTTTCCGAACACAATTCCTAGCTCTAAACCTAGTGCAATTCCTAGCGCGATTTTTTTTGAATTATACCTGGATCTATACCTGGCTCTATGCTGGATGTTTTCTAGGCGCAATTCCTGGCTCTATACTTGGCGCTATGTTGGATGTTTTTCCTGCCGAAATTCATGGCACAATTCCTCTCGCTAACCTTGTATTAATATATGGTGCTATGCTATTCAAGACATTTTTTTGGAGGCTATTCTTGGTGTTATATGGGATGTTTTTTTGGATGCTAATTGGGATGTTAACTTGGATGCTAATTGGGATGATAATTCTGATGCTAATTGGGATTCTAATTGGGATGATAACTGGGACGTTAAATTGGGATGCTAATTAGCGTCCAAAATAACATCAACTTTTAAAAATGGACGCTACTTGGGACACTACTTATGACGCTAATTGAGATGCTAAGTAACATCGAAAATAACGGCAACTTTTAAAAAGGGACGCAATTAACGCCATTAAAAGCGCCATCCCATGGAAAAGTGTCCACTTTGTCCAAAAAATGATGAAAAATACACTAAAAGTGATAGTGGACGCTAAAAAGGAAGCTAAAAGAGACGCTAATCATAGGGTTTTGTTGTAGTGGTGTGTTACAATTAAGGATGTAAGAGGTAGCATTGGAAAATATGTTTTGTTGTAGGGATTGTTTGACTTCCACATGAACTAAACGAGTTGAGGGGAAGTCATAAATATAATGATTTAACTTAAAGATGGGTTCAACTCCAAACATTTGTAAAGAAATAGTAGGAGAGTGAATGGCTAGTTTGCACTCTTGGAATTTGCGATTGTTTTGGAATCTGAGCGTACCAATATGAAATTGTATGAATCATTGTGAAACTTGGACCTCTAGATTGTAATCCATAATTCAAAATCGGTCATAATATTCAATAAAGAATTTAATTGTGTCCCTTTTCTTATGTTTTAAACTGCTTATATTATTGTTTGTCCATATTCAATTATGTACCATCTACATCTTGTGAATTTGG
Organism: Pseudotsuga menziesii; assembly: GCA_001517045.1. Classification (NCBI taxonomy): domain Eukaryota; kingdom Viridiplantae; phylum Streptophyta; class Pinopsida; order Pinales; family Pinaceae; genus Pseudotsuga; species Pseudotsuga menziesii. The sequence goes on along the minus strand of LPNX010024789.1, from coordinate 220,955 downwards.
AAGTGTGTTAGTTCTATAGTCGTTACACTCTAATAGCACCGATCTGTTGATGTATTTGTAACTTCAGAAGATATTCCGATGTATATTATCATTTTATGTTGTTGTACCCCCATTGGGGATGTGTGTTACCTCTTTACGGGATGTCTAAATTGTGTCTAGACCTTGAGGTACAACCTTTGTTGTAAGTCGAGGGAATAGTCCCCAGTGTAAAATCATGTAAAATGTATTTGTAGTCTCTCCAAGAGAAGTGGGACCCATGTGAGATGACATGTAGGCTCGAATATTTTATTTGGTAAGTGACTTAAAATGGTATAAATAGGGAGGTGCTCTCCCTCATTTATACACACCTCACACTCTCAAGTTCGCATGAGAGAGAGAGAGACAATCATGGAAGGAGAGATAGATAGTCGTTGAACACTTCTTATTACTGCTTTTGATCATCTTACTATTCTGAAGAAGTTTGCAAGGTTTTTTCCTTTATGGTTTCCTTGGTGAAAATATTTGTGTCTCGTGTATCTTTTATATCTTATGCATCTTGATGCACTTGTTATTCTTTCAGATAAAGATCCTAGATAATCTAATCAGATCTTAAGAAAAACTAACGCGATCTAGTTCTATAGTTATGTTAGTAAACTATAAAGCTTGGTTGTGCACCAATAAGTATTAGAGAAAGCTTCATTTTTTGGTAAAAAAAAATTTCATAACTATTAAAATTAGTTAGCTCTTGAGATTTGGAATCATTGAGATCAATTCCTATGTATTCAAGGTAGTAAGGAAACCTAAAAGAGGGTTGCTTTAGCTTGTAATGGTTGGAAGAAAAGAGATAGGAGGATGGAGCGAGATCAAATATAAAAACACATTTTTAATTAATAATTCTAATTCATGATTGCAATGATGGAAATGCTTGCTATTTATACTCCTAATATATATAAGTTCCGACTCTTCATAAAGAATTAGCTTATTACAATTTAATTAATTATGTAGGTTAATTACTTACCATTAACTTAGGGGATAATTTAAGTATATTATAGTTCATCTCCTCTCAAAATGCTCCATCCTCAAAGCATGCATGATTTAAGCAATGTGATATGAGTACACAATAGCTTTATTTGTCGATAGGTTCCTCCACTTGGAAAAGCAATAGTTACTAGTCTTTCTTAACGATGGTGTGTAGATATGACTGGTAAGAATGTTTGTTTTTTTTTCTTGTGCAGATTAATTGTCTAATTACATAAACAACTAAAATTCCCAAAATATAAATTGTCAACTCGAGGAAGTCTTTTATTTCAAAGTTATCGTGTAATATCTATGCAAATACAATTTTGTACATGACACTGTTGATCTATTTGTATGAAATCGAAACTCTTTGTAAACTAGATGACACATTCTTGAAAATAAATCAAACCTCAAACCTGTTAATAAAATCACACTGTAAATCTAATCACTCTTCAACAAAATCAACTCTTATGAAGCAAGATCTAATTACATAAATCTAAAAAAAATGTTATGTTGGCCAACCATCTATTAAAACGAATTAACAATAAAACAACTATGATAAATCTAATAAATGAAAGCATGAACTAAATAATAAACAAATTTACACAATAACACACTTACAATCAACACTACCAGCGTATGCTAAGGGAAGAGGGCTCTTCCTCCACTGAGCAGAGTTGGATCTTTCACAATGAATGTCTACAACTCCAGAATTAAGAAACTTCCATCAGAATGAGATTATAACAACAGAGTCTGGATCAAATTCTACAACATAACACCGCTTGTTGTACCCTCCTCCTCTCTCATAAGATTGATTACATATTTATACATAAAGATCCTTCATAAAGACGAGGAACCGAATTCCTAACTTGGGATCTGCTTTAACAAATTTGAGACATGAAATCTAAGAATTACACGTTTAAAGAACCAGCTATATATCTCAAACCATGGCTTTGTTTGGCGATTTCATAGTGAGTCAGTTAATTGGGGATGTTAAGCACAAAACCTATGCCCTGTATTTTTGAGATTCTTTTCCAGCTGCCCCCAAATTGAGACGCAAATAAATGTGTTCTTATCTCACATGCCTTTTTGGTTAAAGTAGTTTGATCATGAACAGAAGGCAGCGATGTTGGACTTGGGCATGAATTGAAATCACAAATCCACATAACCTAAGAATGAAACCATGTTGTGAATCTCCATGTAAACTTGTGGCATGCCAACTTTAAAGGCTTGAACCATGATCCATGAGTCTTAATACTATTAATATGAAAAATCACTCCACAAACCATCATCAGTGAAATTATAAAATTATCGGTTTCCCTCAGTTTTGCGCTCTCGCCCTATTTTTCTGAGCCTCTATTTTTCTGAAGCAGCAAAACGCCAGCAACAAGAAGAGCACTGCAACGACGCCCACGATGGCCATGATCACACCGGTGCTCACCTTCGATTTCTTGGACTTCCGAGACTAGGAGGCGCTAGGAGAGGGCGAAGGTGACTGGAAAAACGATTTGCACAACATCAATGGAAGCCCACAAAGCCCAGCATTGCCTTGTAAATTAGCCTTGGGAAACTTCTGCAGTAACCTGGGAATCGAACCGTTGAGCTCATTGTTGGCCACAGTGAAGACAATCAAGTTGGGCGTGTTGAGATTGGGTATGCTTCCACTCAGCGAATTGTTCTGCAATAAGAGGCTGGTGAGATGTGTGAGGTTATCCAAGGAAAAAGGAATAGACCCATTGAAGAAATTGAAGGAAAGATCCAGGCGATTCAAGCACCCCCACTGAGAAAGAAACGGAGGCAATGGCCCAGAAAGTAAGTTATGTTGAAGATAGATGCTCCTCAAAGCCTTGGCATTTGCAAGGTCTGAAGGCAGAGAACCCCTGAGCAAATTTGATCTTAGGGAAAGAACTTTGAGCTGTGTGAGATGACCCAGAGTGCTAGAAGGAATCTGTCCAAAGACTCCCACGCCAGGCAATCTAAGTTCCCAGATTTGATCCCTGTTACTGTTGCAGATCACTCCAACCCAAGTGCAAGCTGACCTATTAGCATTCCAGTTCAGCTTTCGCCCAGGGCGAACCTGGCGGATAAAATCAAGAAGGGTCTGTTTATCGCTCGTTGGTTCCCCGTAGCCACAGCCATGACTAGCAGCAGAATCAAGAAACCATTAAAAATATTCCTGACTCCTCCTCCTGAACCCGTGACTGCACAGAAATTGTGAGTATATTCACCGTGGCCGCTACTTCAAGTCCAAGTCACTGTTGCGTTTGGACGAGTTCATTTGTTTTTTTGGGCGAAAATAAGGAAGGTTGAATTGTTGTGTTTCCATCTGATCAACGTAATCAAAATGGAGTTGCTTATTTTTTTTCTATCTTTTTTTCCCTTAAATCTCATCATAAAATTTTAGTTAAGTTGTTATTTTGAACTGTTTAAATTTTATTTGTTTTTAATTATGAAAATGAATTTAGCTTCTTCCAATAACTTTATTATATCTAAATTATATAATTCCAATCATATATAAAATTTCTGCCTATTTCAAATTTTGAACAAAAATGCCCATCATAAAATAAAATACTTTCAAAATTATAAAATTATATGAATAGCATATATACACAATTATATGACATTATTTTGGAACAAGTAATCTAAAAATTATATGAATAACATATATACAATTATATGACATTCTTTTGGAATAAGTAATCTAAAATTTATATGAATAACAAATATACATAATTATATGACATTATTTTGGAACAAGTAATTTAAATATATTAAGGTTGAACCTAAGTTTAAAATTCAAAAAAATTAATGGAAAAGTAAATTATTGAGATTAATGGAAAAGTAAATTATTGAAATTGTATAATCTAAATATAATCTAAATATTTAAAGTATTGAAAATTTGCAATTTAACAAATCTATATTTTAATTTGGATTGTGCAATCTCAAGAGCTTATATCCATAATTCTAACAACTAATAACAAAAAAGAAATAGTCAAAATCATTACTATTTAGTTATATTGTTATCTTCCTTTAAAATGGAAAATGATTTGAAAATATGTGTACAAGGAGTTGGAAAAAAATTGGTTTATATAAATGTTATCTATGTTATTATCGTCCTTTAAACATCGAAAGCATATGAAAAAATTGCAAAATTGGTTTATATAGATGTTATTTATGTCAGAAGTCATTGATAAATCATATCCGTGGGGATACTTCGATGGATCAGCTGCTGGAGACCCAAAATTGTGTGGAGCTGGTGGTCTCATTTTTATTACTGATCAGCACTATTTTTCCTTCAAAGATGGACTAGGCTTTGGTTCTAATAACTTTGCAGAGTTACTTGGTTTAAAGCTTCTGTTGTCTTTGTCCTTGGAAAATAATCTAAAAAAATTGCATATTTTTGGTGATTCTCAATTGGTAATCAATTGGGTCACTGGTAAGTATCGTATACATCTTTAGCTAGCACAGATTTTGATGGAAGTTCATAGATTGGTTGATATGTTTGACTCAGTGGCTTTCATGCACATTTACCGTGAACGTAATACTTATGCAGATATATTGGCTAAAGAAGGTGATAATGTTATGTCTGGTTCTTGGTAGATTTCAGAGCATAGGGAAGCTGAACGCTTTGAAACTGTTAAGCTATTTTAACTTTTGGATTTTCATTTTGAGAGTTACCAGATTTTGGATGAATGTGTTTTTTTGAAGGATGGATATCCTAATTCATAGTAACAACTTTGTATATGACTGATATACAGTTTTTTGCTGCTTCATACTATATTTTGATGAATTTTTGATGATCAAATGAGCTTTATGCTTATTTTGATTATGGTTGAATGTTGAACAGTTTGTGACAACCCTTTAAGTAAGTTGTGGATTCAATTGAAACAGAATTTTGAGGCCTTTTAGGTCTGGATTTTTGACAATGGACATTCTCTGAATGTACCATCTGTGAATTGTAATTATCTTCTTAAACATAATTACGTTTTTTTTTTCTGTGGAAAAAGAAAGATGTTATTAATCGCAAATAGTTTTGAAGGTATTGAGAAAAAATATTATTTGTAAATGATTCTGTGTATAGGATTTGTTTTATCTATATCATTATTATTATTAGAAAATATTTTCAAAAAATATTATTTGTAAATGGTTATGTATATAGGATTTGTTATAATAATAATAATAATAATAATAATAATAATATTACTATTATTACTAGTCCCTCCTAAGGCATTTATATACTTTCATTGGAAATTCAAACCTTTTTGACTTGGTATTAATTTTTAATTTATGTTCTTTTTTACAATGTTTTGCTGACATAAATCCATGCACCAAAAACTAGTTTTCAGAAACTAAAATTAATTTAAAAATTGGATAATTTTAGAGTTGCTATATGTTTGAGTGATAGAATGAAGGACAATGTTCTTCTAGAAAAGTTGTGGTGGGTTTCACACAAACCTCTCTAGGAAAATTGTGCACATTATATATATGTAGTCACCTCAACAAACCAGATATTGTCTACACTACTTTTTGCTCCACCAATTTGGGTTTTCAATGTACATACAAAAGTTTAAGCACGTCGGCTAGATCTAAATCGATCTTGTGAAGGATAACAATTCCAATGAAATATTTGTTAATGACGCTATTGGGGTTCCATAAAGTCATAGTCACAATCTCTTCATCTACTTCATGTTTTTTCATTGCTATATTTTTGGTGAATACCAACATATATTTTTCTTCTCAAATAAAAGAAATAATACCCACATTCTTATTCTTGATAAATTTGTTACCAAACTTCAGCTAACTATGTAGCTAACTATGTTAAAGTAGCTTGCCCAGCAACAGTTTGACGAAATTCTTAAGAAGATGGCTCAAATTTTATTTTCCATTTCAATGACATTGATGTGAGCTTGCTTTGTTGTGGGTATGATCGCCAGGAATGTTAGGAAATTTCTACCAAAATTTATTCATGTTGTATATAATTGATCATAATTTGTAACTTGACTGTTACAAGAAAATCCAGCCAAATCAGTGGGAGAAACCTTATACCAACTATTATACACACCTAATTGGCTTTGTTTATGGAGGTTTCATTGATATTAAAGTGTTTGATAAGTTTCTTGAAACCAACTTTGTCCACAAAGAACCACATTGTGAATTGTTCCAACCAAATCTATTGTGTGTGATTTATAGATTCTTTCACTTTCTATAATTGCTAGTGTAATTTGGGTAGAAATTACGTAGGTAATATAGTGGTCCTATCCTTCTCAACCAAACTCCATTTCCAAGGCCTGCTGGCATCTTAGGGCATAATTAGGGTTTCCTACTGTAAACAAATCCTTTCAAAGGGCCGGACAATGCTCATTTTTCATATTCTCAGCTTTGAAAATTGGATCTCAGTAAGGGTTTAAATATGCACCTAGAAAGAATCTAATATCTCACTTGTGTAGTGTAACAAGGTATCCTTTACAACATTGGATATTTACCTTTTTTCCATGAATGAATAACATGAATTTGTATAGTAACAAAATTTATGAGGTTTGGATAAGCGTGTTTAATACGTTATTGATCTGCATGACCAATGTTGATAAGAAAGATTGATAAGTGTAGATACAGAGGCAAGATAGTCACAAGATTCAACCTCTTCGCCACTTGCTATTTTTTCTTTCATTAAAAACTGGCTTCACTTGATCATATATATTCCAGTTGAATCATGGAGTGGCTTCAAGTGACATGACTAGATAATTAGTGCTCTTGAAGAACCCACCTAGTAACAGTCAATGGTCGTTAACCAAAAAACATCCACCTCCATAACTTGGAGCTCACTAAGTTCCAATGTGTTGGAATATTGGACAATACTGAGAGCGGGGGTGGGGGGGGAGGGGGGGTAAATTAGTATTATTAAATTTTAACACACATGATCAACAAGATAGACAACATAAATTTACCGTGGAATCCCAATTGGGAAAACCACAAATACTTCTTATTACTGCAAAATTATATTTACAAATAGTTTATGCTTGCTTCTACAGACAAGGATGCTACAACACCCTATTTACCAACAAGTACTAGAAGGAATCTACGACCCCATGAATTTATCGGCTGCTACTGAAAGGATGCTACGGCACCCTATTTACCATCTACCACTGGAAGGAGGCTACAACCCCCCTTGCAGACATGTATCTTGCCCTAACACCACCTTACTGCCCTAATATGTTTTTATCAAACTTCCAGATCTACTTATGTCTTCAATTCTGTCACTGGTTTCTCATTACTTACTTGGTCTCTGTCTTTTGCTGCTGCTATATAGATTTGGACTACGAAGACATCGTTTCTAAACTTGAAATCTTGCCTATAAATACATCATTCATTTTACAAATGGATATATTCATCCCGGAGTTTCATAGTTGCACCCTTTCAATCTGGATTCGTATATGTTCATTAGACACATCACTTCATAAAGTATGCCTCTTCATCAAACGTGTATCCTTACTTCTCTGTTTAATTTTTTTTAACTATGTTTAAATTTATCAGTCACGACCTTCCACAATTGCTTTTCCATAACTACCTTTTCGCAACAGAAATCCTTCTGCATGTATATTTCCGCATTAATTTTTCTGCAATTGCCTTTCTGCATTTGTCTTTCAACAACGATCCTTTTCGCAACTACCTTTCCGCAATTAACCTTTCCACACTTATCTTTCCGCACCGATCTTTCCACAATTTGCTGGAACACCTTACTTCCGCAATTGCGGGTTGCAAATTGTGGGTCTACCTTTCGACTTTTCTCAAAACTGCTTCCGTAATTCCCTTTACGCAACACTTCTTGCGTAATTATGGATTGCGGGTCTACTTTTGATAAATTCTTCAAACATGACTTCCACAATAGCCTTCCCACAATTTTAACAAGCTTTCACCTTGGCATTGCGGAAACTATTCTAGACCAATGATCTTTCTCTCTCTTATGATCCAGGTCATCCAAATCTTCACTCCATAGAAACTTAGCGTTATAATGCTTTTGACTCTGCTTGGACAACTTGTGTTATTTTGGCTTCTGCAAATATCTTTGGACTAGTTCATCAATGTTGCCTTATGATTTTATGTTGACAACAATGTCCATTTACTCAATGGTCATTTATTCATTTGTCATTATTGAACTCCATTGACATCAATGACAACGATATTCAACACAATACTTCTCTGATTAAATTTCCATCGATTTTATGCGGATATCGTTAAGTCAATCCACATGAAATGTACGTGGCTGCTATACTCCTTCATAAAGATATATATATTTATCGAGACACTTGTAATATGTGTACTTGGAAGGAATTCCAATTATAGTTAAAGGTTCTAATTGTATGAGTTTGCATTGTGGTATCAATATTTGTGTTTCACGGAGCGTTATGACTTTACAACGTCGGAGCGTTATGGTTTATGGGCCTAACGCCTGTGCTTCGATTGGATTAAGAGGACAACGTTGGACTGTTATGGTTTTTGGGCTTGACCAATCGACTGATCGCTCCCAACTAATACAGGAGGTCGAGATGCGTTGAAGTACCAAACGTAGACACATCTCATAGAGCAAGGCAGAGTCCACATGGCGATGGCTATATACTAGACAGACTTTCCCTCGGGAGGGGATCCTGTCCAATGCACACCGTCGGATTTCTGTCTAGTATATAGGGCGCTCCGAGTCCACATCGCCCATCCTGAGTCCACTATCTGAGACTTATCACTTATGGAGCCAACGTTGCCGCCCGACTACCACATGGCTCCCCTGACCCACTTTGAGGTTCGATGCCGCCTTATGTTTTATAGCCTCAATAGATCCTTATCACTTATGGCGCCCACTGCCACACTGTCATGTTCTTTGCTCTCCATTTGGTAAGGACTTAGCCGCAACACAAATTTCTCCTTTATTATCTTTTCAATATTGAAAATGATCTGAAAAAATATATTTACCATTGTATATAAAAATAATTTTACCTATAAAAAAAACCTTCTTCTTCAAATATCTTATGGATTATTGATTTTATGAAAATCTTTTCTTTTAACAACAAAATATTGATTTTTGTAATTTATGTATATCTATCCATTTACAAACATGGCAACGATAAAATTAGACAAGGTGTCTAAATTTTTATCAAATTTTGGTAAAATTCAAAAATGTGAAAGTTATGTGTTTTAAGTAATAATGTAGGTATTTTGACATTGTTCATCATTTAAGCACTCGATTGATTTGGTAAAATTCTTCTTTATGATCCAGTGTCAAAATTAATGTGTTTTAAGTAATAATGTAAGTATTTTGACTCCATCATACATATAATATGTATTACAATTAATAATAAGTCGTATGATAAGTACAAGGTTCTACTGGTAATTTTAATTTTATTTGAAAGATTTACCAAAAGCTAAGTGGAAGAATGCCAAAAAGAAAAAAAGAAAAATAATGGAAGTTTAATGTTTAAAAAACAAAATAAAATACACATCTATAATCTTTAAAAATAAAATTAAAAAGTTAAAAGTATATTTATATTAATTTAAATTTAAATTTTAGTTATAAAATTAGATGAAAAACTAAATGTGTACAAGTAATTTTTTTTTCTTTTTCATAAAATGAAAAGCTATAATTTGTTATTCATTAAGAAGTCAAAGTTACATATAACCCAACGAAAATGAGCCTTCTAATAAAAAATACAACAATTAGTCGAAACATCATATTAGCAGTCTACAACCTAACTCATGGCCCTTCATCTGAAATAGATCTTCAAAATTCCAAAAAAAATGAAGTTATCTAACTTCATGATGAACAAAAAAAACAAACTGTCTAAAATAGCTATGGAAAGGATCCCCTTAAAAATCATAACATACCCCTGAATCAACCAACACACTTGAGATGAATTATTCAAAAAAGATATGTCCATCCATTGGACCAATAGCATTCCTTGAGAGAAAATCCACCTACATACTCAATTTCCTGTAGACATGTTGAAAGGAATTCTCTGCAAAATCTTCAATCAAATCACATATCTCACCAACAAGTGTTCCAAATGTAAAGTGTGCATCTCAAAATGACAATTTTCCCAATTAATATCAACCTTTGAATCACCATAAAATTTGACTCCGAAAACACATCTTTTTCTAGTGAATCGCAATAAGCCCCCAAAAGCCAGAAACTCTGCCTTTGTATTGCTAACCCTGCCAATATCCATCCTTAGGCGAATATGATCTTCCTTTTTTATATTTAAGATCACCCCAGCTCCACATAATCCATGTTTAGTAGCACCATCAAAATAGCTTATCGAGATATCTTCACTAATATTTGGAAACCTAATAATTATTTTCTCCGGATTGTGCTTGAAGGCAACAAAATCAGTTATGGAACATAGTACTCTAATACTAACAAGGAAGTAAGAAGGCTTTTTCTTGTAAAAAATACACCGATTCCTGGCTGTCCACACCTCCCATATGATAAACAAAGGATTTTTTTTGAATTTTACCCTTGAATGGAACTATTTAAATATACAGTCCTTGAAATTTTGTGTGTGCCATTTATCCTCATGATTAAATTTTAGTTTCAAATCATGCCAAACCATTATGAAAAAACCACACTGATCAAATAAATGGGAAACACTCTCAGAATATGAATGACATAAAACACATATGCTTGGTCCCATGAATCCACACTTGAGCAGATTATCCCATTTAAGGATTTTGTTTTCTATACACAACCATAAAAAACACTTTATCTTAAGAGGAAATTTTCTCTTCCATAGCTTCACAACCCACCAATTTGTGGAGTATGCCCCTTCCTAAGCAACAATGGCCTTGTAGACCTTTTTAGCTAAAAATACCCTGTTGGCATCACCCCAATCCCAAACTAAAAAGTTTGCATTCTCAGATAAAACAATTCATGCTTTGTTCAATATCATCATAAAACTATTCCATTCTTCCTTCACTTCATCAGACAATCCTAGCTTGGTGGCATGATACCAATATGTTCAAAATGATCCGACACAACCCTTCCTACTAATTTGTGCCATAACAAATATATTTTTACTATGGAGTTGGGAAACAAGTTGGGAAACAAGTGTGTGTATATATATATGACATATTTTCCATTAACATTATACAATACTTTACACTTCTTTATACCATCAAAGCGTGTTAAAAGGATATAACTTTTAGCTATGTATACATATGTGACATCTTTTCCCTTAAAATTATAAAATACTTTACACTTCTTTATACAATTAAATAGTGTTAGACTGTTATAAGGATGTAATTTTATATGTTAAAGTAACTTTTAGCTATGTTTTATAATATGTTGAGAATAAATTTACACACGATGACCCAACACCCCTTAAGGTAGTGTTGGTGTCGTTCAACATTTTTCTCATGTTTTCGTTCTTAAGATTTCAAAGATTGTTAATGAAGAAATTTTTGACAAATCTAAATATTGAACTTCTTTTGATGGGCCAACACAGGGTAGGCTCAACATAGGGGAAGTCGGTGGCTTAATTTATACATAGGACAATCCTTGGTATAGTTGTGCGGTAAGACGTGGGGCATCTACTAATAATAACGTTGATTTGTTTGGATGCCAAACTTGTTTGATCTTGGCATATACTTTGGGTATTTAGAAGATCCACTTTTATGGTGAATTTGTTTGGATGCCAAACTTGTTTGATCTTGGCATATACTTTGGGTATTTAGAAGATCCACTTTTATGGTGACCCTAAGATAGTTGTAGATTGCTTGAAAAATGGGAGGGCACCTAATAATATTCACCTACTTCTTATCTTTGAGGACATCTACAAGATCAAATTTTCTTTTCGTTTGACCAACTTCCATCATATTTTCTGTGAACGTAATGATAAAGCTGACCAACTCTCTAAGAAAGGTCTGATGATAATAGAAGGTAATTGAGAAAAATGGGAATGCACTGATGGGATTTTCATTGAATTGTGCATGATCCCTTTTTATTAAGATCTTACTTGTATAGAGTCTAGTACTCTAACTTTTATTTGGTGCTTTTTTATGATGCTTGTTGGCAGATATGTATATGGGTTTATCTCATATTTACGTTGTGATATGTGCAAAAACTGATGTTTTCCTTTACATACTTATTTAATGGCATTGAGTACTAGATATTCAAATTTTGTATGTCCTGAAGCCTTGTAAACAATGTGGTTTTAATTTAATAAAAACTTAAAAAAAAAAATTCCGAGAAAAAAAACATACCCCTTAAAGTAATGTGATTTTATTTCTATGGATTTTTGCCAAAATCAGTTTTTGCATTACATACTTATTTGATGGCATTGAGTACTAGATACTCAAATTTTGTATGTCCTGAGGCCTTGCAAACAATGTGGTTTTAATTTAATAAAAACTACAATTTTTTCCGAGAAAAAAAATACCCCTTAAAGTAATGTGATTTTATTTCTATGGATTTTTGCCAACACTTTAAGGAATTTGTTGGCATACTTTCGGTCGACCTAGGTTCATATTCCTCGTTCTTCAACAAATCCCAAGATATTATCCCAACAGAGTAGGACTTTGTCGGCAACACCTGCGACACAGATGAAGTCTCACCTGAGATGTCTTATTGTGGACTGCTAGAACTAGGTTTCTGCAGTTATGTCGGGAATTTCTTCCTTACAGCAATACCAATTCCCTTGACCGAAACCAGAATTACACCTTTGTTCTTATCTATTCGTTCACGATAACTATCTACTAATCTGTCAACATAAATAACAACATTAATCATGAAGCATTAACACATATTCAAGATGTGACACAAATATAAGTTCATTCAACATTTAAGTATGTGCGACACATTTACATTAGCTAATATATATCAATTATGCATTCGACACAAAACACACATTAAACACAGAGACAAAGATATAACGTGGAAACCCATCCGTGAAAAATCACAAAGGTGCTCTTCATCTGGCATGAGAATTGGTTTGGCACCTTTGATATGCACACTCATGTTGCAGACTCTTCTTTTAGATCTTATTTACAATGCGTACATTCATTTCTCGTTTGATGCTCTTTGATTTTGGTTCTCTCTCTTCTTTTCTTACTTGTCGATCCATATACAGTCTGGATCAAGCTTATTCCTCTCTTTGACTGGCTATCCTTGATCAACCCGCACACATCTTTGGTTCGTGCTTTTATAAGCTTTTACAAATCTTGATCCAACCGTCAACTGAGTCATAATTGTCAGTTGACGGGATGTCTTTCTATTTCAATACATTTTGTTATCTCTAAAATAGGCACTATCGGCCCAAAATACAATCATGCTTTATTACTTAAGCAAGATTTTAGACTAACTAATTATTCCCGCAAAATCAGTCGAACTCTGTTTTTCAATTGCTTTATTCATCTTTCGTCTTGGTTCCTTCTATCATGACTGCTTATGTCGTAGTTTCTTCCAACGTGTTTCTTTTGTCCTAGCTTCTTTTGTCATATGATCAAAATATTCATCCTTCCAAGCGGAATTCTAGCAGAATTCTGTCTAACTATTCCTAGTCCCAACAACCCCCTAACACTCACATGTGGCTCTTCCCGAGCCACATCAGTCTGAAACTTCCGTGTTTGTGACCTAGCTTTGAAAATCTTGGAATATTTTCACTACTTGCTATGTTTCCTGTCTCACTTCTTCTTCCATTGATGTAAACTTTTCCACAAGTTCGTAACTTATGTGTTCCAAAGTTGTGAGTTATGTCGACCCCAAGGCTTGTCGCACCTTTTCATATACAAGATTAATGATGCATGTTACTTTCTCTGCTTCGGCTTGAAGGTCTGTGACCCAGTCGGTTCTTTTCTGTTAATGGGTGCGAATTTTTTTAGTTGATGTTGTAGCTTCTTCATGTTAGTTTCCTTGGCCATTTTCTCTACAGACGACAACTTCTTTAGATCACTCTTCAGTTTGTTGAAGTCTTCCTTAGTAGTATGCAATTGCTCTGTTACTTTTTCCAATTCTTCATCGTCGATCAAAGCTTCCCATGATTGAGAAACTTGCTTGATCGCTTTGGTACAAAGTGCCTCTGCCTCTTCTATCTCTGTCACAACCTCAGTTGTTTCTTTTCTTCTTTCTTCCAGTACCTCTGGAGGTGTACAGGGATTTATCTGCAATTCCAACTTCGTAATATGCTTACAGAAGCTTTCTTCTACCTCACCAAGTCGAAAGACCTTAGCTTCTGAAAATATTTTTGCCGTGATGCCTTCATCTGTAAAAGTGATACAAGCCAATGGAATAGCCGTATCCAATCGATGCCTATCATCCTGTGACATATTTTGTTTCTGTTTTTCTTCTTGGACTGTTCTCTTCATCTTATTAACAAATTTGTGCGAAGACTTAATTTGAGTAACTAACACACATTCTCTATTCTTCATTTTTGCGACTATATCATTCTGAATGGCATGCACTTCGTACGTCGGCAGCGTAGAAAAATCCATCGCTATATGACCAAGGTCCTTGACCATGGTATTCAGTTTTGGTGTGCCTAGGTCAATTGCTTTCCCCAATACTTGAATATTTATAGGTGGAGTTGGAATCAACGTCCCCTCGATAGGTTGCTCCTCCGATGCACTAGCTTCGTCCAGTGACACAGTCGAGTACAACGTTCGGTCGACCAGCACTCGAACTTCTTTTACTACTTTACAAAGTGTATGTAGTAAATCTACAATGCTGCTTGTCAACTCAGTTTTTCTTTCATCCATTTTTCTGCAGCTTTGATTGGAAACTTCTACCATTGTTTCTTTCAAAAGAGTGTAATCATCATTGGTGAGGATGACAACTTCAGATGATTTGTCATCCTTCCTCTTCTTCCGACTCTTCTAGTACTTCCACATGGTATTATATCGTGTAGTTTGTATCCATCTCGGTTCCAAGTTCCACTTCCACATGGCATTCTATCGTGTAGTATGTAGCCATTGTGGTTCCACTTCCACATGGTATTCTAGTGTATTTTATGGCCTATTCTATTGTGATACTTTGACACTTTGGGTAGTGATTCCATTCCCAAAACGTTTTTTAACATGTGTCATTTCCATGTATTATTTGGTTGAGATACATTAGTTTTATTTCCACAAATTATTTCACTGTATTTCATTATCATGAATTGTTTTGGAACCTTGAAATATGTTATTTCAATGTATTTCATTCTCATTAATTGTTTTAACACCTTGTATTAGTCATAGTAACTCCATTGTCATTGATTCCAAAGTCTGATCAAGTGAAAGGAATGGATGATCTCATGCCCATATCTTTGTGTAATTTTGAATGTATAGGCTAATTGAAAAAGTTATAGCTAATAGAGTTAGGGGTATTTTGTCTAATTCAATTACATTGAGAAATTTTCTTTTCTCAAGGGGAGCCTAGATTCATGATTCCATTGGTATAGCTTGGAAATTCTACATTCGGTTAAGATCAAAACACATTTCTATTGTGATCATTAAGGTTGATTTGTCCAAGGCTTATGACAGAGTGAACTAGACCTTTCTCAATTTGGTTCTTATTTAGGTTGGATTTGAGTTATCCATGGTGAATTAGATCCTTTCATGTGTCCAGTATGTTAGCTTTGTATTACTAATTAATGGATCATCCTCTTCTTCTTTAAGACTAGGTGGAGG
This sequence comes from Pseudotsuga menziesii, assembly GCA_001517045.1. Lineage (NCBI taxonomy): Eukaryota > Viridiplantae > Streptophyta > Pinopsida > Pinales > Pinaceae > Pseudotsuga > Pseudotsuga menziesii. The sequence goes on along the minus strand of LPNX010024789.1, from coordinate 205,313 downwards.
ATTAAGGCAAGGATGTTGTTGGAGAAGCTAGTTGGTGAGTCGACTATTCGGAGATTAGGTCGGTCGCATAAGTCATTTCAGTTGACGGAATCGATAGGTAGTTACTTGTAACCGTTTGTAATCATATATATTAGGATGTTGAGCCAGATGAGAACTTGGTTCAGTTTTTGTATATGTATGGACCCTCATGTAATGCTATAATATAATCTGTTACTTCATTACCTATTCTTGTCTCTTGTGTATGTTATGATTATATGTTTCTATGTGTATTATTGGTAACCTTATGTGATCTGTGAGATTACAAAATTGGTTCCATTGTCATTAGTACATATATGGATGTAATGACCATAAGCAGATGATATTAGAGCAAGAGATTGAGAATTGGTGGGAGAGTAAGATAGCAAATTATTTGCAGAACTACGCAAGGAGAAACAGATTGACCATTGCTCAGGCGAAGAATAAATTCTTCACTGAAATGCATGAGAAGTTTGTCGAGTCGGTACCTCAACTTTTGAAAAAATTTATGGATGAAAAAGCTGGAAGCAACTAAAGATCAAGAGTTACTGGAGAAACTGATTCGAGGCGGACGAACAAACTTGTCGGAGTGGTTTGAAAAGAGCACAAATGAATTCTGAGAAGAACAAGCCATGGAGGAAAGAGTTTCGGTTGAAAGCATTGAGAAAATGTTTTATACAGACCTCACCAAGCATTTCCTTTGCTCCTTACTGACTCTTTTGTTCAAATTCCTAATCGAAAAGGGAGTGGGCCATATCATAGAGCCTCTTCCATCACTACGCGAACCGCCATCAAATTCTAACTGGGCGGAGAAATAGAAGAAGTGGGAAAAATTCATTGCCGAAAGGGAGTGGGAGTATTTCTTAAGCAAATAAACAGAACTATTCGATCTTTCTAAAGTGTCGGGTAGGCTATGGGGGGGTATCTAGTCATGTGTCGGGGTAGAGTAAAAAGGATTCTAGTCGACTGAAGAAAATACCATCACCATCAATGAAAAGTCGACCTAAGAAGGAAATTGAAGGGACAGTGACACATAAAGGTACGTTGGACTTGCAGAAGTTAGAAAGAGAGAAGAGGCAGAAAACAAGGGAAGAGAGAAGAAAGCAATCTAGAGCGTTGCAAAGAGGAATGGCCACCAGGGTGACAGAACAAGGAAATCCACTAGAGTCGGGTCATGACCGACATGAAGAAGGCATGGATGAAGAGGCATCACCCATGGAAGAAGACTTGTGGATAGAGCAGCGAGAAGCTCTCCAACTAGAAATTCCCCATGAGGTAATACCTCTGTCTTCGACGAATCCGAGTACCCGAATTCAGGCCATTGTCGAAGAAGACCTACGAATAAGAGCTAGTGAGTTCAGTATATGGAGCCAACTAGACAATGAAGTAAATGATGATAATCATTTAGTAATCCATCGACCAGAGGAAGGAAATTGGGTAACACTTCAGGCATACCCTTCCAACCGAAGTATTCACTTGCTCTACCCAACACATGAAGGAGAACCCCCCCTTCCAAACATAGCTTTACAAGAAACAGAACAATCGGACTGGTAAACACATCAGTGCAGCTGGACACTGACAGAAGAATTCGACCCAAACCGACTACTGGCTGGAGAAGAAACAACAAGAAAAACTATTGACGGGAACAAAAGTTCCATCGATAACAACTGTGAACAATGAGATACGTCGAATATCCCACTACCCCCACCACCACCCCCACCACCGCTACCCTCCGGAGGAGACAACGACACCGACATGGGTCACGGATCAACACATATCCCCCTCTATGAGGGTGACAAATACCCTAGATGAAACTGGTTCGTCTGCGAGTCAATATGGGAGGGAAATCAAGTTACAATCGAAGAACGACAGATTGCACAGTTCGCTGGTGCTTTACGAAAAATAGAACTTACTTGGTATTAACTTATATCAAGAGAACTCCCCAAGCATCCAAAGCTGACATTAAGGCACAATTCTTATATTTCTTTAAAACACCAGATGCAAAACATTTGGCAGCCAAAAAGATGAAAACAACATCTCAAAAACCAGCAGAGTCCGTCCGGGAATATGATAAGCGATGGAAAGACCTCCTCAGCCAACTAGACTATGTAATTGAGGAACAATTATTAATTCAGTGGTTTCTTGTAGGTCTATCAAAGAAAATCCGACGACACATAAGCTTGGAGACATTTAAAACATATGAAGACGCAATTACCAAAGCTCTACAAGTAGAGATGTATGAATATTTCCCAGCATATCCCATCGATACTAGGCTAGAAGAACATCTAGAAATCATACAGAAACTGTTGAAAGAGATAAACCTAAAAATTAGGATGCCTGGTGCACAAAATGCTCCACGGCTGACCACACTAAAGATAGCTGTCGACAAGACATAAATCGACAAGACGTTCGTTTTGTTCAAATGAAATGCTTCTGCGACATTTGTCAAGAACATGGAGACCATACAACTAAATATTTCCCATATAACATGAAAAATGGCAAATCATCGTGGTGTGCAATCTGTGAGGTAAAAAGTCACACAATTGCTGATTGCCACTTAAACTTGAAGAATCGACAAAACTATCAAGGAGTCTACCAAACGAAAGCAGTCGCACAGAACAATGATAACGTTTCAAGAAGAAATGATCAAAATGAATCAAATAATCAAATATATGAATGTCGTCGATATGAGCATCGATTCAACAACCGTTGTGGAAAATTTGGAGGTCAAGGACGATTTTCTGGAAATCGTGACAATCGACCATGACAACCCATCCAGTGCTTTACATGGTACAAAGAAGGACATCAATACATAGACTGTCCATACAAGGATAGAACTGATCTAATGTTTTGTACTAGCTGTGGCGTGGGAGATCACTCACTAGAGGATTGTCCTACCATGCTCGAAAAGATTAATAAAAAGAAAAATGTTAATGTCTTGTCGTTTTTAAAAAAACATGATGTAATGAATACAAAGAACCTGCACATAGTAACCTGACAAGGGATAAAAATTGGAAATGATAATCCACGTATAAGCAAAATCAAAGAAAAGAATGATTATCCTAACCCGACAAAACAAAAACAATTATATAATGACGCATCAAACATGTTTAAAGAATTTTCTAAGCAGGAAGCAGTCGATGACAGTCGAGAAAACACAGTTAAAGAATTAATACGTTTAGTATAGAATGATAAATTGGTGTATCAATTCATTGACTTGTTGTATAATATGAAGCACAGTAATGATATAGAAAAACAAACCAAAAATATATGCAGTATGAACCAAAAAGACAAGAGCGATGCTGACCCACTTGTCGATCTAGAAATCGAAGGATACCATGTTCGACGAGTTGTACTCGACTTAGGTTCACAAGTAAATATTATGACTCGAGATACATGGGAACAGTTAGGTAGACCTCGACTATATGAGTTAGGAATATAACTCAAGTTAGCCAACCAAGGGTTGATCGAACCCATTGGGGTTTGGAGAAATGTCAACATGACAATAAAAGGAATATCGACTAAAGTCGAATTTGAAATCATCGACCATAAAGAAGGATCCAGATCCTTCCCAGCCTTGGTAGGTCGACCATGGGGAAGAAAAATTAAAGCATCAATATCTTTAGAAAAATATAGAATAAAATTAAAAGGGCATGGACTGAAATTTATCGTCCCTATTCATCCTTCCTAAGGTGAACCTTGGACTGAACCCATCGATGAAGAAGTTGACATTCGACAATTATATAAAATTCAAAATAACGAAGAGTACACTGAACTTAATATCTATGGTGAGCTTCAATTAGGAAACCAAGACTCAGTAAGATATAATTCAGATGCAGAATTATATGACTGGGAAGTTGAAAACTATGAAACTCAAGCAAGGGGTTGTTGGACCATTCAAGCTATACAGAAGAAACCAACCCATCAATGCTTCTCACTCTCCATCATCCCAAAAATATTTGAAAGGAAAACTAGGGAATACCCTACCTTAACCCCAAAAAAGATAAGTATCAGACAAAACCCAAGGTATAAAGAAAGAGAGTCCCCAATTCTGCATATAGAACAAGTCTCTAAGAACCTAGGTGAACATGGCTGACTATAAAGCCTAGTAGAAACCTTTACAAGACAAGCTTCTCGATGGTGGGACACCCATCAGTCGAGACTACAGACTTGGACAACTGCTTCGACTTACTTCGTAGAAAGATTCAGAGGAAGGAAGCTAACTAAATAGGCGCAAATACCTGTCTTCATCCAAGGGAAAGACCCAGATGAGCACATAAGAACATGCGAAAGAGAATGGAGAAGACTTGGTTATAAAGCCGAACGTACATGGCCACACCTATTTCCCTCAGCTCTAGCCGACTTACCGAATAAATGGTATAAAATGGAAGAAGCACGAGGTGAAACATTCCAATGGAACGAACTTAGAGAAAACTTCATCCAGGACTTCAATTTTATACCACAAAACAAAAAACTAGTCAAAACTACAAAGAAGATAAAAGCATTCATAGAACCGACTAAGAACAACAGTCTGATACCAAACCATGATCGACCAGAAATATCATGCAAAAATATTCAATCCAACATAATACCATAGTTGACAATACTGCAAATGGAAAACAAAAATACGGAAGGAAAAAGCTTTCGATGGAAATCCTATCACTCAGAAACAACAAAACCAATTCAAACAGTGCTTAAAGTCGACACAACTGACAAAGAAGAGACCGACCGAATGACCGCAACAGACTTCCCTGCTACATTCTCACAGTTCAAAGAAGTGATTCGATCGATCAACGAAGCCAAGGCACTAGAATGGATGGATCCCAAAGTTAGAACTAAAGAGTTTGACATATCAAATGATGAACGACCAAAAATGGAAAGAATTGGCGATTACTAGATTGAAGAGAAAATGACTGAAATAATAAACCTATTGAAAGAATTCCAAGATGTCTTTGTTCGAGACTATAAATATCTCAAAGGGATAGTCCATGAAATAGGCGAAATGAAGATTGACATCAAACCCGATGCCCGACCCGTAAAGAAAAGACCATACAAATTAGCTCATAAATACAAAGAGATAGTCAAGAAAGAGATCGATAGTATGCTCGCAGCAGGAATTATCTACCTTATTGACTAGTCGGAATGGGAAATCCTGATGGTCTTCCAACCAAAGAAACACGACCCGACAAAACTAAGGATTTGTGTCGATTTCAGAGAACTAAACAAAGTCACTCTAACTGACCCATTCCCAACGGCATACGTATACGAAATCTTAAATGACGTTGTAGGGCACGAATGATACTCATTTATAGATGGATTTTCAGGGTATAACCAAGTACCAATAGCCAAATAGGATCAGAAAAAGGTCACATTCGTATGTGAATTCGGCTCATTCGCCTACAAAGTTATGCCTTTTGGTCTAAAAAATGCACCTACAGTATTTTTGAGAATTGTTGTCAAAACATTTCAAGAATATATCTACAAAACAATGGCAGTATATTTCAACGATTGGACGATCTAATCCATGTTGAAAGATCATTGCAAATGCCTAAGGCTCATGATGGAATGATGCTAACAAATCTAGTTATCTCTCAACATAAAGAAATGCATCTTCCTAACCCCTATAGGAATACTACTAGGGAACATTGTATGCAAAGAAGGAATCAAGGTCAACTTTGCAAAAATAAAAACTATCCTCGACTTGAAACCACTGTTGAATCCAAAACAGGTCAGGGTACTGTTGAGATATACTGGATACTACAAAAATTTTATTAGGTACTATTCAGATATGACCTATCCATTAGAAGAACTATTAAGAGAAGATCAAGAGTTTGACTGGACAGAGGAATGTAATATATCATTTAATACATTAAAAAGGAAACTAGTCGAGGCACCTATCCTTAGATTCCCGAACTGGTCGATCAAATTCCATGTGCATATCGACACCTCAGGCCTAGCAATAGGCGTGATCTTAATACAACCAGGGGATGATGGAATGCACTATCCAATAGTATACAACAGTAGAAAACTAAACAAAGCAGAATGAAACTATTCAACAACAGAGAGGGAAGCATTAGGTATGGTATTTGCGCTACAAAAGTACTGGCATTACCTACTAGCCAATCCCTTCATATTCTGTAATGATCATCAAGCATTAAAATACCTTGTAAATAAACCTTTGCATGAATTTGTCGATGGTTATTACTATTCCATGAATTTGAATTCGAAGTCATCGTTAGACCAGGAAAACTAAATGTTGAACCCGACCACTTGTTGAGAATCAACATGGGGGAGGAGCTGATAGGAGTTGAGGATGACCTATCGGACACACACTTATTTCGAATAGAAGTTGTCCCGAAAGAATTAGAGGAAATGGAACAATTTCTAGAGAATGGCCAAGCACTAGAGGGCATGAGCATGAAAAAGAAACAAATCTTAGACATGAAGGCTGCACCATACATCCTCATAAACATATTTTTATATAAAACGGGCTTAGACGACATCCTCCGATGATGTGTATTAGAACACAAAATAGAAAATATTATGCACGAAGCACACTATGGACCGATGGGAAGACATTTCCAAGAAGATACAACTGCCAAGAAAATCCAACAGTCGGGACTATGGTGGCTGACACTGTACAAGGACTGCAAAAAGTTTGTTAGCCAATGAGACCAATGCCAGTGACTGGGTCAACCTCTGCCTAGTACAGAAATTCCCTTGATATCAGTAAACCCAAGTCTGACATTGGAAATTTGGGCCATTGATTTCATAGGACCATTTCCAATACCAACAAAAAGAACAGGTGCGAGGTACATAATAACTCCAGTAGAATATGTAACCAAATGGGCAGAGGCAGAACCTGTTGAAACTTGTTCCAGTGAGGTAGCTTCTAAGTTTGTCTATGAAAACATAATTACTATATTTGGATGCTCACTAACCTTAATCAGTGACTAAGGGTCACACTTCATTAATAAAACCATCAAAGCGCTGACAGACTAGTTCAAAATTGACTACTGATGAAGTACAGCTTATCACCCTTAGTCGAACGGAGCAATAGAGGCATTTAAAAAACCAGTAACAAAGGGTTTAACAATTGGGACAAGAAAATCCCTGCAGTGCTATGGGCTTACAAGACAACATACAAACGATCAATCGAACAAACACCGTTTCGACTAGTCTACGACCAAGAAGCAGTCGTGCCCCTACATTTCCGACAACAAACACCTGTGATAAAAAATATCCTACACATTGATGTCGAAGAAGGTAGGAAGGATTGATTGATGCAACTAGGCAAACTAGAAGAACACCGACTGCTTGCTATACAACATCAAGAAATTCAGAAACAACAAAAGAAGGCTTGGCATGATCGAAACATTACAAACAAAAATCTGTCGATTGGAGATCTTGCTCTGCTGTATAATAGTCGAGTGAAAGGAAAACCTGAAAATTTACACACATAATGGATGGGACCTTACATTGTCGAATAAATTCATGCCAACGGATTAGTCCGACTAAGAACGTTACAAGGCATAGTATTTCGAAAACTTGTTAATGGTGCCTGACTAAAACGGTACCAAAAATAAGTAATTCAAAAAAAAAATAACGACCATAACTATTCAGAAAACCTATAAAAATCTGAAAATCTCAAAAATAACAAAAAATGCCAACACTCATAATCCAAAATGACAGGAAATTTTGAAAGAGATAGTAGACCGTAGTTCGACAACCGACATCCCTACCATTAACATGCCATCATCGACCAACCTCATGATCGACATCGACCGACAACTCCAAAGGTCAAATCACGCCTTCATGATACAGTCAGAAGGAGCGCCAAAACCTGAACGCATTAAACGCACCCTCAATAGACAGTCCTGGACCATCATTTCCGCCATTAATACCTTCATCGAAAAAACCGCCATCTGCTCCACCGAAATACTACGTCAGAGAAATATTTCTTACCGCGTTTCGAAGAAATAGAGCAACCAATTACTCAGAAATTTGAAAGCAGAAACCTTGTGAAGAATGCCGACCAAGAGACAGACAGAATGGATCCAAAGAAAACCAAAGTTGCAGCTGCCAAAACAAAAGAGCTAGAATCTACCGAAACCCCACTCGTGAGAAGATTAAGAAATATTAAAAACGCAAAGGTACAGGAAAATTCATGGGCAAATATCTGGGCAGAAATCAAAGAATGGGCCTATGTAGATAAGAAAATGACATAGGAAGCAGAGAAAATAAACTGTAGTAGCATTATGAGTTACATGAATACACCTTTCATGGCGAGTTTCAGCGGGACAAAAGAAACCGCTGTAAAATTTATCATCAGCCGGTACCACAATGGAAAATTCTACTTCGACAAACCAGTCGAAATTTCCGCCAAGGTCGTATACAAGCTTACCAGACATTCAAACCAGGGCGACCTGTTCTGATCGACAAAAAAGATGGATTAGTAGAACGACTAGCAGGGACACCATCAAGGAAGAACTCAAAAGGGCTAATGATCAGTCAAATACAAACCCGTACGCCACAAATAATTTCCAAAATCATAGCGACATGACTCATCCCTACATGCCGAGTGAGTTATCTGAAGCTAGAAATGTTGGAAGTCGTCGACACAACAGAAGACTCAGGGAAAATTTACCGCTGGGCCCAATATGTCGCTGAGATGCTCAAGTCGATATGTGAAAAATGCCAGGATTCGCCTGGAATTATCAGGTTCCCATCGTTGATAATTTGGATAGCCATGTACCACTTATGTCTAGTTGGAGATAAGCAGTTCCAAGAACCATGCAAATATCATATGTGGCGTTTCAAACCATTCTCACAGAATGAAACTTTGAAAGAACTAGGAAATGACAAAGTAAGGTTGGAAAATTTGTTTCAGAATCTAAAAGTCTAGACAACCAAATGGAGGGTGCCTCAAAACATCCAAAGAAGTCTACCAAAAACAGCACACATTCAATTAGAGCTTGACCACACTACAATATGGTACATGCATGGGGCGAAAGCAAAAGCAAAACCTATTGACTATTATCCCTCAGTCGATAAGATTTTCCAAGAGCTAGCTAGCTCGACAATCCAATACCAAGCTGTCGATACCAGCAAGGGATAAAGAAACAAATCAGCCTATTGAGGAACCCTTGATCGATTAGGAAAAAGAAGAGGGTTATGAACTCCATCTATATATCAGTACCTTCACGTCGAAGGATACAACAACAGAGGATACCAGCAAGCTCCAATTGATGACTGTTCCACAACCCCTCCAAATTGAAAGTACATCGAATGAACATTAGGTGGTCATATCGACATAATAGAGTATCATCCCGACTCATCAACAGGAGGGAGGAGAAGAGCTGATAGAAGAAGATATTGAATTAGATAATCTAGAGTATGCAATGACAAGAGAAAATTTAAGAAAAATAGCAAAGGAAATATCAGACTCAAGGAAAAAGAAAGCAAATCAGGAAAAAGGGAAGGGGAAGCTTAAACTTATCATATCAAAGTCAGAAGATAAAGAATAACTGTTGGCTACTATTGTCGACATCATACAAGATGCTGCAGCAAATAAAATATCAGTCGAAACACAATTCAAGCGGTTTGTCGACTCAGGAGCGAAACAAGGCAGAGCAAAAAAGGTAAAAATTACAAACCCTTAAGTCAATGAGAATATTGTTGATTTAGTTTCCACCCGCCCCACTCCCATCCCCAAACTAGATCACACAGGAAGATATCCCACAACCACCCACCATCAGTCCTATAGTCATCTGTAAAAATGCTATGCCAGAGACATTAAAAGAATGATTTGATCATGATGACAACTTCCATGCATTTATTGAAAAACTCCTTGAATTATTCACATCCTCTCAAAAAATTACCACCAACTACACGTTAACCGAGTCTAGCTTAGCACGCCAAACCCTATCACAGCAAATCGGCCAAATACCTCAGAAACCGAGAATTGTTGGAAGTATCAGATCAAAATTCTTAAGGAATCCCAACAAAACCTCTAAAGTTGTCGCAAGACACACTTCATCCTTTACCCCATAAAGTATTAACCATCTGCCACCAGCCAATGAACCAGTAGGAGACTTGGAAGAGAATGACCAAGAAGATACATTAACAATCAATCAAGAGATTGACAACATATTTTCTGTCTGACTTTGACGATCCAACCAACTCACCACCAAAAGTCGAAGATCCCCCATCGACTGAAAATATCCCAACCACACCACTTACACCAGACCACTCACCATCTCCATCACCACCTCCGAATACATAACCTTTTCCAAAGCCCTAACCACCCGTTTCAACCCCTCCAGATACACACCGAGCTGCAAGCTCTACCTTAGAAGCTCAAACATATATTCCACCAAATAATGAAGTCCAGCCCAATGAAGATCAGCAACTGGGAAATCAGCCGCCTAAAAATCAACCACTTGCAGAACCACAGGTAGAAAAACAAGTCGACCAGCATAGACACAAAAGGAAAAAAAAAGAAAAAGGAACACCACAAAGAACAAAGACCTACAGTGATCCACCTCAGCCAACTAGGATTGACTACTGCAGTTGACACAGTGAAATTGAGAGATGGAGAATTGGGTCAACTCTTAGGAACCCTCACCATAGAAGCAACAACAAGAAGTCAGACCAGACGAGAACAACTCGACAGCATTAAGAAAGAGCAAATTGAATTTCATTCAAACTGCAGAAATTTAATTCAAACAGTCATACCAGGACCAATAGAGGCCGACACCGACAAGCCACTGGAGAAATCATATCAGCTATTTGAAAGTGTGGTGTCGACCCTACAAGCACAACTACAACTTACAAAAGAAGATCAAAAAGAGGAAACATACAGACTACTAAGACAACAGTATACCACGTTCTATGAAGCTCATAAGGTACTGCAGGACCACTTAGAAGAATCCATCATTACAGAAAAAGTAATATGTACTTGGCACACCTACTATGGGCAAGTATTTCAGCAGACCTGCCAGACTTGTAAGAAAAGCCAAGCACTAGAAAAGAGGCGAGGCATTGAAGAAACAATGAGGAGTACAATACAAGACCAGATTGTATTGGAAACAACAAAATTAGAGAAACTAGAGAAACAAGCACATCAGTGGGTACAACAAGCACTACCAAGCCTCGACAAACTGGAGACAATCTGCCCACAGATGAAGAGAATATTGGATACAATAGATGAAAATGCTCAATTCATGGGGCCCAACATGGAAAGCAGCACAGATCTTTCCATCCAAGAGAAAATGTCAACTTTGTCAAGCATCACAACCTTGACTATCGACATCCAAAAAGTTCTACATAATTGGATAGAGTTTCAACACCAACTGACCATTACAGCAGAAGCCATTGTAGAAGTATGTATGGAGAAACGACCAACCATCTGACTGCACAGTCCATGAAGCCAAACCGAAGTAGAAGTAACTATCTCAGACAATACAATTTTGAGTACCTTCCATGTTTCTTCTAGATGAAGAAAGATTTTGTTCCTGGGGGTGATGTTGGAGGAGCTAGTCGGTGAGCCGACTAGTCGAGTAGCCAACTAATCAGAGATTAGGTTGGCCACGTAAGTCGTGTCGATTGACCGAACCGGTAGGTAGTTACTTGTAACCATTTGTAATCATATATATTAGGTCATTGAGCCAGACGAGAACTTGGTTCAGTTTTTGTATATGTATGGACCCTCATGTAATGCTATAATATAATCTGTTACTTCATTACCTATTCTTGTCTCTTCTGTCTGTTATGATTATATGTTTCTATGTGTATTATTGGTAACCTTATGTGATCTGTGAGATTACAACAGTTGTCCACTTGCTCCTCTATTATTTTTGTTAATTATGTAGGGTCTCAATAGAATTATTACTAATGTAAGGGTTATCGATAACCTTAAAGGTTTTTGCTTTGGATGATTTGTCTTCATTACTCATCTACCATTTATAGATGATATCTTATTTTTCTCTGATGGTTCTAGAAGGGAGATCTTAAAATTCCAATCTCTACTTTCTCTCTTCTCATAGGCAACACATATGCAATGGAATCCAAACAAGTTAATTGTTCCTTTCATGCATTCGAATAATGAGGCCTCTGTTTGGATTGTTACTCAATTTGAATTTGAGATCTTAGATACATCTCTCAGCCTAAAGTATTTGGGATTTGTTATAAAACCTAATGATTACAATATTAAGGATTGGGTGTGGCTTATTCACAAAGTTGAGAGAAAGTTCCACATGTGGTGTAACAAATGGTTATCTAAAGATGGTAGAATGGTTTTATTGAAATCTATTTCGGAAGGGTTACCAATTTTCTGGGTTTCACTTTCTCATGTCCCACCAGTATACTTGAGTTTTTTGGAAGTTATGTTTCAACTTTACTTGTAGAAGAAAGATTGACGGACAACCTCTTCATTGGGTCATTTGGAAAAGGATTACCCTCCCTAGTCAACTTGGTGGATGGGAGCTTAAGCATCATTTGAGTTTTTTCAAAATCCTTTGCAACAAAAGGTATATAGAGAGTGTTAAAAGGCACATGATTATGGATTAAGGTTATACATAAAAATTGCATGCATCCTTACACCATTTTGGAATGGTTTCGATTTAGTGTTAAATCATTGAGGAATGTGTCCATTATGTGGAGGGCCCACCTCTTAGCCTTTGGTTTTATTGGTGATTGGTTTTCGTGGGAGGTAGGCAATGACAGAAGCATTAGACTTTCCTTAGATTTATGAATTGGCTGCAAGAATGCGTAGAGATCGACCCAACATATGGTCAAATCTCTTACTGACAGAGGTTACATTTTTATGTACTAGATTCATGATCATCTTAATTCCACTCCTTTACATCAAGAATTTTTATCCTTCGATATTGGAGTTTGAGAATGATGATAAAGTTAATTGGGATTGTTATATTAAAGCTTTAAAATATAGTCATGCCAAACTTGTCGAAGAGGAGGATTCCCTTCTCTAGACCAAAAATGTCTTGGGCGGTAATTATCTTCCAAACATCGGATATCATGTAATTTTTGAAGAATAAGAATATCATCATCCTTAATGGTGGAATATGCATTTATGGAATTTCAACTGTCCACTCAAGGAAAAACTATTTCAATGGCTATCCTTGGCACGAAAAAGGTCCATGTTTGGGATAATCTTATAAAGAAATTTGGAGCATGCCTAAGCAAATGTTCACATTGCATGCTTGAAGGTGAATTCACTAATCATATGTTCATCAATTGTCTTTATATGATAAAAATGTGGAGGTATGTGTCTCTGGTAATTGGAATTCCTTTTATTCAGGAGGGAGATGAGATTGATTTTGCACTTCAGAAGTGGTTGATCAATTATGCTTGAAGGACCATAGTGCTCTACCTATTCTAATGATTTGTGGGGCTTGGATTTCCCGCAATAAGATGGTTTTCCAGGACAACTATATTCCCCCTCATATTTATGCAACAAAGAGTCTTTCTATTCTGGAATAGTATCCTCAAATCAAAATTGATAAACCTAAGAGAGGGATAGAAGATGAACACATTGATAAGTATAAGGCGTGGTGTTTCCCAAGGAAAATCGGGCAGTGGTGGTGCTGGAGGATTACTGTTTATCACTGACATTCATTGGTACAATGTTTTAGCATGTTTAGGACTAACTACCAACAATAAGGTAGATTTGACTGTTGTTATATTGGATTTGAAGTTGTCCATACCAAAAGCAGTGGCTTTTATACAGATCTTTTGGGACTTACTCCTTGTAATTGAATTGCCTAATGCAAAAATACCTCCTAATAACATTTTCTTGAAGCCTTTATATGAGGAGATCTGTAGGATGCTTGCTACTTTTGATGAAGTCTCTTTTCATCATACCTACAGGGAATGAAATGCTCAAGCTGACCTCTTATAAAAAAAATGGGTCTATAGTTTGAGGTTGGCACCGAGAAAGTCTAGGAGGTTGATATAAACATCATTAAGGAGCTTGACCCAAGACCACTCTTTGGTTAAGCCTTTGACCATGGGTTTTATGATTAATCAGGGACCCCACTCTAGTTTAATCCTTTTCCATGGATACTTTTTGTTTCTCCGAGGGTGCTAGCCTAAATATGTCGCTCCATCTCTTTTTGGAGAAGGACCATATCTTCAATGATGGGAGTAATGTTATAACTCTTGTCGAGCTTTGCTTGGACTTTTCTGTAGTATCTTTGTGAAGGTTGGTTGATGTTTTTCACAATGTAAGCAAGATGTGAATATCTGTCAATGATTGATTATATGTAAGGCATCTATACTAATTAAACAATATGGTTGAGAGTTTTTGAATAAAATTTTTGAGCTATGATCTTTTATTTGTGTAAAAAAAACTCCTTCAATGACATTATTCGAAACACCTTGCACATATTTATAATGATCCATTACTATGCATTTTCTTAATACCATGAATTCACCTTGGTAGTTTCATTTTTAGACATCGTGTTTCATTTCCATAACTTATTTTAACATCTTAAAAGTGTATTTTTTCCATGAAAAAATACTATACTTTATTTAGTATATAAAGCGGTAAACAACATAATACACATATGTATACATTGTAAATGGTCATAAGAACATAGCCATAATACACAAAACAACCCAAAAACCAAAAAAAACCAACAACAAAGTATCTTTTTATAAGTCAATCGAGCATGTCCCAAAGTAAAAGTATGATAGATGAAACAACCAAATAGTAATCTTAAAAGTAGAGTTATGTTGCTTCCATTCTGGTCACTTATTAAGGTACATTAGAATTGATGTAGGGATTTTTGAGGATAAAGGTTCAACTTATGATCACTCGTGTTATATATTAACAAATTTCATAACTTATTTTAACATCTTAAAAGTGGTTACGTTGATTCCATTCTTGTCACTTATTAAGGTACACTAAAATTGATGTAAGGATTTATAAAGGTACATTAAAATTGATATAAGGATTTATTAAGGTATAGTAGTGTTTTTTTATATTAATAAATTTATTGTGAATTTTATGGTATTTAAAGAATTTCACTCATTAAGTTACATAATGGTACATAAGGATTTATGAAGACACAAGGTTGAACTTATGATTATGAGTGTTATATATTAACAATTGTTTTCTGAATTTTAGTGTATTTAAAGACGTGTTGTCTTGGTGAGATTGAAGTATTTAATATCAAATACTTTGATATTGGTAAAAGCAATTATTAAATATATAAAATTTATTACTATGATACACTATATAATGGTAAGTTTAATGATTTTTTAATGTTTTAAAAACATTATAAAATAGGTATTGAATTTTTTGGATGTTATGCTAAGTTTTTTTTTAAAGGTTGAATTTATGATCATTAGTATTATATTAAAAGTTTGTTTGAATTTTAAGATATTTAAAGATGCGTTGTTCGATGAGAGTTTGAACTATATACTATTAAATACTTTGCCTCAATTGGTGACTGGCATGTATATTATGCAACCTCTATAAATGCTTCGTAAACCAGACACAATCAAATATGTTATAATGCTTTTTTATTCACGTCGGCATCAATAGCTTCGGTCGAGTAGCTATGTATTAAATAAATAAAATTTATCATTATGATATATTACGATAATGTAAATTTCAACGATTTTTTATACTTTAATAACATAGTAAAATATTTATTGAATTTATAAAAAAACTTGATGTTATGTTAATTTTTTTTTGTAATGAGGAATTGATAATTATGGTTGGACGCATACTCACATGATACATGGTTGATTCATGTTCACTATCACTATACCTCTATACATACCCATGCAACCCTACACGCAACACATATGGCTAATTAAGATTTGAACCTGTGATGTCACAAGAAGTTCCTTAACAATGCATCTTATTGTCAACTAGTCCGTTTTACAAACATTATAAGATATCAATTAAATTAAATTTATGATAATTTTTTTTCACATGGAAGTGCAGAGCCTTGAACTTATTTGTGTGTCAAGGCCCGCTGAGAATACAAACTGTGTCGAGAATACATATTGAGCCGAGAATCAAGCTGTGTCGAGAGTTGATATGTGGTCTAACGGGAGACAATCGTCCGAACTGACCATTACACCGTCCCCTATGGGATGTATACAACATAACAATTATGCGAAGTATCATAAGGAAGTGACATTCTTAGAAATTGTTTTCATATTTAAGTTTGAACTCATGAAAGATTAAGTTGGAAATAATGAGAAGAAAGGGTTTGGATGTGACCCGAAGCTAGGTTTCAGAAGCTTGGAATCATGGTGGTTATGGCTATGCAACAGCTATCCTAGATCTATTACTATGGCGGCTGGTTTCCGGTTCTCCTCACTGTTACCCATACTCTTCAGTCATAGACTGTTTTTTTCACCATACCCAGCTCCCGTAACTTACCGAATATTATGAGGCGTTTTCTTTTGGAACTTGTATAACCCTCTCCTTCCTTTGCGACAACATTCATGGGATCCTTTGTCGTGTATTTGGTGCTTTGCATGGATGAATATGGGACCCGTCGTTCGTTGTATCAATCACCTTTTACGGATTGACTTTTCCTTTCTGCTAACGAGTTCTGCATAAGTGCTGTGGTTTTGTGGACTGAAGGTCTTCACCGGACTTGGGTTTTGAGGTACATCATCTCTGACTGTAGCTTGTTTGTTTTTATTACTTTTATTGTTCTCGGGGTATTTGTATTTTATTTCTTTCTCTGTCGTTGATGGTCTTGAGCCCTACATGGAGTCCACCCTCCCCTGAGGGCGAGTACTAACCATGATAAAAAAGTGGGAATTTGTGTTGATTATCTTTCAATTTTTTAGGGTACCACTATCTGTCTTTTTTATTGCGTCCTCTATGGTCTGATCATCTGTCGGGTTACTAGCAGTATCCTCGTACCCCCTGCTTTTTTCTTTACCCTGGGATCTGGGTGTATCTCCATCTTACCTAGGTTCTGGTTTTTAGTTGACTATGGGGTTTCTGACTGTTTACTTTCTTAGGGTTTGTTGTTTTCTGGTCGGGTCTCTTTAGAGGGCTTACTACACACACCGTAAGTTAGATGTGGTTACTATTATGGACTGCACGGGTTTTATTATCCGTTATGGAGTCTCCAAAACTTTACCTACCTTGCGGTCCGTCTGGGGGATTTGACTGTCCCTCCCAGTCTAACCACCTATGTAGGAAAGCTAAAGTCTTGAAATCCCTCGACTCTAAGTGTCGCTACGTGCTTGGGAGGGACGTCATGCTGGATAGGGTCTCCGAACTCTACTGTAGGGCACTGATAGGCTGTCTCGAGTATTACAACATGAACAAGGAGGAGTGGGTTTCATGGGCTACCACCCATTGGAAACTAATCCTAAACTATGTTCCTACCATCAGTCTCCTAGCCAATCGATGGCTGGTCATTGTTTTTATTGAGGAATATGATGCCCCTCGTATCTTGAATTCTCTCTAGACTATAGGGAATGGATTGCTGGTGCTTAGCCGCTCGCATACTAAGTTCGACCCACTCAATGAAAGAGTAGTTAAATGCCATCTCTGGGTTTTGATGTCATCCTTTCCTTTTCCATTATGGAATAAAGGTTTCTTGATTGGTATCGTGAATACCCTAGGTAGATTTGTGGCTCTAGAAAAAGATTTCCACCTAATATTTGATAAGTGAATGGCAAAGGTGCTGGTAGAGTTGGATGTCTATAAAGGACTCCTTCCTGACATTGAGATTGTCTGTGGTAGCTCGGTCATTATCCAAAGATTAGACTATTTGAACATTCCCTTCAGGTGCAGCTACTACCATGATACTGGTCATTTAAAAAAAAATGTTCCTCCCTTCACCAAGGTCTACCTTTAAAACTTGTCTTCTCAGATCTGTAACTCTCCACTGATTCCCCTATGGAGGTCTCTCCTCCTTTAGATACTTCTGGCTCCCCCTCTCCACTTGGTCCTTACGAGTCCTCATCCCCAACGACCTATGGGGATCTTACTGAAGGGGCATTACATTACATTAAGGAAATTGAAACCCTTGCACTTATTAAATTGAGCACATAGATCTATGGATCAACACACAACTCATAAAATAGATCACACAATTTACTCAGCAATTGAATAATGAAACAGTGCAAAAATGTCTTGTAACTGTGAATGCTTTCATTAATAAAAAGTAATTAGATAATTAATTACAATGAAGTACAATGGCTAAATAGCCACATGAAATTTGAATCCATGTGAAGAAATTTGAATTGGTTGGACTCTACTTGACTGAATGGTTAACTGACCTTGTCTAAATCATTATCGGACTTCATCGGACTTCAAAATCCAAACTCAAGTGTCTAATTCAGTGTTGACTAGTCTAACTAACTAAGGTAGGTGAGTGAATGCGCCTCACTTGCATGTAGCCATGCAATCCTAGCGCTAACTGAATAGAACTGAGTGTAGGGAACTAGAACTAAATGTAACTGACTCCTAACTGAGCTTGACTAGTCACCAACTGAACTCAATTGATGGAGGTTGGTGTCGACACTCCCAATGGCTCCTAATTTGTAGGGATTGATCTAGGAGGCTCCTAAACTAATGCATGCAAGTGCAATCAGCCGACAGTTGGCCTCAATTAGTGTTCCCCACACTTCAGTAACTGGTGCATGTGCCCCAATTAGGCTAAGTGGACCCAATTGTGCTAGTGACTAAAAATAGACTGAAAGGACTCCCAATTTAGACACGACTCCTAATTTAGACATAATGACCAAATTGGACAAGGTAGGATTAATAATCCTAACACCCCCCTTGAATGCTAACTTGGAAAATTTGTGGGCCCTAGTAACTAAGACCATAGGTCACCCATTACATCAAGTAAAGTAAAGTAACTTCTCAACACTGAGGAGCTGGGGAAAAAATACCCCCCTCTAACTAAGCATATAGAATCAGGATTCAAGTTTGAAAAACTTGAAAATGTGTTGCTGCAATCTCTGTGATGTAGCTAAGCAATATGCATGATGTTCTGTGCACGGGTATCCTGGGGCCTGGCATGTAGACTTCTCCATCTTCTCCCAAAATGATGATGGAAGGAAGGAGGAATGTAACCTTTTCCTCTTGCTAGATGAAGAGGTGTATGATCCACTCTATTATTTTGAATGTAGTGATATTGAGCCCTTGCCATGTAGCATCTTACAAGGAATCTATTGCATCTCTCTGAAGGAGGTAAGATTGCATGACATAGTGCAAGGGTCTTTCCCCTATGAGTGTCAGATGGATTTCCAGCCATCTTCCTGGCTTCCATTTTTGAAGCAGGGACTGGATCTAGATCTGAATCACCCTGAATCTCAATCTCATAAACTGATATAGTTGGATTTGTAATACTCGTGGAAGCTGGAAAAAGAAGTAGATGAAAGGTTTTTACCTTCCCTTGCAAGTGGCTATTGAGAGTGCAATGGTTCTGAAAATGGCATGAAGTGTGAGAACTCATATGCCTTGGAGGCATGATTTGCAGCACCCTTCACTGTGATGTTCCCGGTAGAGATATCTATGATCTCCACTGAGTCAGGACCAAATATGACTCGCTTTGGAGACCCAATATGAGTCATTTGGTATACAGATAACAGGTTTGCATCTAGGGAGGGAACATAAAGTACATCCTTGAACTTTCCATGTTCAAGCTTGATAGAGCCCTTCCCTTTCACTTGAACTTTACTGTTATTTCCCATCTGAATACTAGGACCATCAAAAGACCACAAGGAAGAGAATGTTTCTTTGAATGCAACCATATGTTTGGAGGCTCCAGAATAAATGAGGAAGGCATGTGCTGTGGAGTAGCTAGCCTTCAGTGCATGGCATGTCTCTTCATGTTCTTTAGTTTCTTCCCTATGTTCATCCTTCCTTACGCTAGCAGGTACAGTAATGTTATGCTTCTTTAGAAGAAGAGCCATCTCATCTATTGTTCTTCTCATACATGTGCTTTCTGGATGAAAGCCCCTTCCACAGTAAGAACATAGTGTCTTTCCTTTGCCATTATTCTTGCTTCTCTTCGAACCTGAAGGCTCTTTTGACTGCTATTTCTCTACAGGAGACTCATCCTTTTGCTTCCCTTTATCATTCGCTACCTTAGTTCCTCCTACAACCAATGCTTGATCTCTGGAAGATCGAGTGATCCCCATTTGGATCAACTTGTCATGTTCTCGAGTGAGAGATTCAATGAAGGAGTTAAGAGTAGGCATCTTCCAGTTTGGACTAGAGAGATTCACATAATGAAATGTTGATACAAAGACTGAATAGTCTGCACCAAGTTTGGAGATAATGGCAAGGATGAGTTGATCATCCTCCTTCTCAACCTTGCACAGCTTCAATTGGAACAATAGATGCTTGAATTTTGTGAAGAAGTCATTCAGTGTTTAGAAATTGGCTGGATGGAGAGAGATCAACTCATTCTCCAGCTGATAGATCCTTAGATCATCCTGCTTGTCAAACAAGGAGGCAAGATTATCCCAAACCTCCTTGGGAGTCTTCAATCCATTGATGTGGAAGAGAATATCTTGAGTGATTGAGAGGCTCAAGCATCCGTAGGCTTCATCAAGCCTATTCCAATACTTTTCTTTGTCAACGTAATGACTTGGCTCTTTCTTTGTCTCCATTGTGAGTCTGAAGAGTCTTTTGGAGTGTAGCCGCATCTCCATGTACCCCTTCCACTGGTGATAGTTGAAAGGAGTGAGAAATTCCATTGAAGGAGCCATTTAGAATGCAAAAGAGAGGACTAAGCTGTTGTAGCGAATGCAGAGAAGGAGACTGAGCTGCTTGTAGAGAATTCCGTGAAGAGGACTGATAAACCTGTAAATCACATAATCAAACAGAGAAAATAAGGTCGACAGTCTGCACTTTTGGAATTTCCGTCACACCCAGCATAGTTGATCAAGTAAGCTTGATCAACAATTCCTTAACTTGGGATATTAAGTGGTAAATTATCCACTTCTGGTGCAGTACTGGAAGGAGCAATTTTGGTCAATTTGTTTTTTGATCCAAGTATGGATCTATAGTAGGAGAAGTGACTTGTCCTACTGAGGCTCTGATACCATATTAAATTGAGCACATAGATCTATGGATCAACACACAACTCACAAAATAGATCACACAATTTACTTAGCAATTGAAGAATGAAACAGTGCAAAAATGGCTTGCAACTGTGAATGCTTTCATTAATCAAACGTAATTAGATAATTAATTACAATGAAGTACAATGGCTAAATAGCCACATGCAATTCGAATCCATGTGAGGAAATTCGAATTGGCATTAGAGGAAATTTGGGGTCTAAAATGGGCCTTATAAGAAAACACGGCAACAATAAATTTTATGAGTTGGAATTCAAGAACCAATAGAATTTCAATAAAATGAGTCAACCATAATGGTTGAATTGACATATTTGTCATAAAGGAAAATTACTTTTTTTGTTTGTATTTTCGACATATATCCCTGTGTTTTTACTCAAATTCCAAGCGGGAGAGCTCGTTGAATGCAGAATTTAATTCTGCATCCAATGAGTACCCACACTGCATACTTTTGACAGACCCCGCTACCCCAAAAATAAGAAATACCTGAAAAAATGTGATGATGATGTCATCATCACATTGATTTTCAGGTGCTTCTTTCAGTGGCTTAAACTTTAGGAGCTTGGGGTTCTTTACCTTAGTGACTATGTGACCCATATGATAGTGTCCAAAGTTAGTGGTGTCTTCTTGGAGGTGGAAAGATGATAGTCTAGCATTCATCACTTTTCTTGGCTTAACATCATTAATCTCACCCATACCTTTAACTTTAGAGAAAACAACAGGATACCCATCCTTAAATTGGAGTCTGTCATCATCATCCACACATGACACAAGAGAAACATTTCCATTGGTAATAGGAGTAATGATACCCATTTTTTCTTCTTCACCATTCAAATCAAACACACTCAATTCTATCCCAATGTCACAAAACATACTGCTAAACACTCCTCGAATATCAACTTTGATAAAAGCGATTGGTTGTTTAGGATTATGGTAGAAATCATTGTATTCAATTTTTTTTTCAATAATTATGTCTATGAACACCACCACCTTGAAACAAGAGAGGCATTGTTGTGATATCTTATATTTAGTATAAATTGAAACCACAATGGCAATGTTTAATCCTTGTAACTTATTGCAACAATAAATTGCTCGGTTTTTGACAATATCATCTTTGGAAAAATAGAAATTGGTAGACAAGTCCCATAATTAAACATTTGACTTGTCATGCAATGCCATTTATTTTAATCTCCCCCCCCCCTTATCACTTTTTTTTCCATCTTAGCCATAATGCCTTAGAGGTCAAAGATGAGAAATTTTGCACCAACTAGGTATCTCATAACCTCGCTTCCATAAACTACCAGCTGTTTGTTGTGAAAATATTCGTCTGTGTATTTGTGTTTATAAATAATTAGGAGCAGGAATTGAGATGATGGAATCAATAACAACAATCATCATATTAATTTTGTCTCATGGATATTTTGATCATACAACATTTCCATTTAGCAAAATTGCATTATATTCTTCAACTATGTACACATAATCACCTTCATGATCATGACAAACTTGTTCATTATTATGGTCTCCTACATCTTTATCATTAATGCCTTTAACTCCATCTTCCTCAAGGGTATAATCACCTTCCTGACTGTTAGAAACTTGTTCATTATTATGGTCTCCTATGTATTTATCATTAATGCCTTTCACTCCATCTAACTTAAAATTATTATCGTGACCAAGATCATCTTCAAAAGGATTTGGTGCATATTTATGCTCTCGTATTTTTCTTCATTAACCTAATTTTTGTTAGGCTTAACCTTGAATCAGGAACGAGTCAAAGGTAGTTTAGGTCTAGCACATGTTTTTGGGCCCATAGTATTTGATGACCTGTAACACCCCGGTTTTGAACCTGTTTGCATTAAAAATGTATATGATGTTTATATTGTATTTAATCATGGTGTAGAGCTAAAGGCAAAAGCCCCACCATCGATTTAACGTTTTATGTTTTGGTGATTAAAATTGTTGCTGATGGCATTTTGTGCTAGCCGACACATTATAATTTTAGCATCATGTAAATATGCAATTTAATAAAAAACCCACAACCAACTATGTCAATGCAACAAATAATGAGATGGGGGCATGATTTCCTAAGGATAAGGCGGGGGGGGGGGGGGGGGAATATTTAACCTTTGGCTGGCCAATGGCGAAAATCCAAATGTCAATGGGAGAACCCATCAAATTGTCAACTACCTTTATGGTCTCATTCACCCAATCATTTAATTATGCCATAAATTGGTTGAAGTAGTTATTGCATGGGGATGAGAAGAGTATGGGCAGGAAATTCGAATTTGGGGAAAAACCATTTTTGGGGAAAAACGTTTTTCACTTTTGGGACAAGTTAACACCCAAAATGCATGCCCATTTAGCCATACACCCACGTCCTTCTTCTCCTCATGTAGTGGAAGCTTGGGAGCTGTTTTACCTTCATGATTTTGCCTGCTGTGTGTTCTCATTCATGATTTTGGAGCTCCTGGGTGTTTTTCTCACCATCAGTCATCCACGTTGGGGCTCTCTCAAATCGATGGAAGTTTCCTGTGTGTGGAAGTCACATTTTTGGGTTTGCTGTGTATGTTTTACCTCACGCAGGCAGTCGTTTCTTCATTTTTCTTAGGATGGAAATTCTTTTTTTTTGTATTGATCCGTGGTTGGGTATCTTCCCCAACGTTTTTGTTGCAATTTCTCCACTGATCTCCAAGCTGAAAATCGTTTTTGGGTTTGCTGTCGATTTGGAGGAGAGACCATGTTCTCTTGGGTGTTAATGAATTTGTTTTTGGCCACGTTAGGGCCAAAACGTCCATGGAATAGGAATTGTTGTTAGGGGGTTGTTTTCACCCACCTTGGCAATTCATTTTGTTGCCAAACTGTTTTCCTCAACCTAGAAATTGTATATATTGTTGTGTATGCATTTGTGCTTTGTTCTGTATTGAATTGAGAGTGGAAATGGAGTTTGACCATCTTGATAAACCTAGTGTGTAAAGGAACCTCACAGACAGATCTAGGGGGTTGGTTTTCTTCTTTGCACACCCTGAATAACAATGGAAGGGAAGGCATAGCTCGAGGGACTGTGTAGCAGAGAAGGGGATGCTTCCTTGTGTTGGGTGGGTAGATGTTTAGAAGGCATGCTAGATTTGGTTCAGTTGTCGATAGCTCTGTTGAGGAGCTCACTAGCTCAACAGTCATCCTATCCATCTCATTTGCAGCCTAATAAACCCAATTGTGTTGGCTTGGTTGAATTTTGTGTATCCTTGGCTACGTGTGAGCCTGTTAAGTGCTCCCTTATTCCTTGTGGGAATCATGCCCAGCTCGGGGGTGGCAGTGTTGTTGAGAGATTGATGAACACACTGGCCTATGGTTGGGTGGAACGTTGCAATGACATAGTTGGTTGCGGGACGATCTTCTTCATAAGATAAGTATTCTTGTGTTTAAATCTTTGCATTGTATTTGATTAATGAAAATGATGAACATGTGAATTAATGGAATGGATATGCTTCCGTTGTATGTTAAATGTTTATGCATCTATGCATGTATTTTTTCAATGCATTTTATTTTATCATGTGTATATTCATGGGAATTAGATATCCCGGATTAGATAGCAACAATAGTCGTGTCCTCTCTCCGGTAGAGAGGCAGGGACATGACAGGACCAATGATATTTTTCTTTGGTATTTGGTGGCCCATGTTATTTTCCCATGGTATTGCATGTAAGGAAGTATTTATAAGGCTTGAGGAGGCTCCATTGTAAAGTGGCATGGAGGTGAGTGGTGGCTATCTCAATTGGCTCAGCTTGGCCGGTTTAGGTCAAGGGATATAATAGATCTTTTATTGTGGTTTTTCCTGATTTTGGGTTTTCCACGTAAACATTATGTGTCCATCTTTAATGGTTGCTTGTGCTTATGATTTTCTCAGATATTTTTATTATTGATGCTGTTTTACATCCTAATAATGGGTATCTCATCATTAATTATATGTATTCTTGTTTAAATACTATCAAGTGGTATCGAATCCATGTTTTGCCATATATTTGTGTCGTGTTGTACTTGTTTTTTTAAATTAATTGCAGGATGCATGTTTGGTGGTACCCGACACCCCAACATTTTTTGGTTCCTTGTTAAAGGTTGATTTCCTTGGGTCCTAGAAGCACAAGGTATCCTTTTTATATGCAGAGAAGGGATGTTGAATCAGGTGTGGAATGAACCATTGTGTAGGTACGGGGGTTGCAGGTGTACCCATAGCCTAGCTTCATGTAGATTAGAGAGGTTGAGTCTTTGATTGCAGGATGAATGTGAGGTGGTTTAATATCAGTTGTGGGACCAAGATTGATGAACAATGTATGTAAAGAGAATTTGTAGAGAAATGGCGGTTACAGAAACTGAGGAACCATGTAATCCAGTAGTTGGATTCTTTTTATATGGACATCAATGACAGGGTTGGATGCAGGTACCAAAAGAGCATGGCATAAAATAAGCAAGTAGATGAGAAAGAAAGTGAGCATGGAAAAGCGAGAGGATGAAACAATAGATGGTGATGGTGTAGTCACCATGAAGACACATGGAAAATATTAATGGAGCATTTTGCATGTAAAAGGGAATATGTTTGTAAGACCTAATAAGGCATGCATAACCCTCGTAACTCACCAATAAAGTCGGGAGATAAACCTAGGTGATAGGGGGGTGTATGTGAGATTCCTTGGTAAAAATTTGAGGCGGGTTGGTGATTTACTACAAGTTAAGTTTAAAGAGGGGATTGTTAAGTTTAACCTTGACTTGGAATGAGTCAAAGTTGGTTTAGGTCTAGCACATGTTTTGGTGGCCAATGGTATTTTTCTTTGGTATTTGGTGTTCCATTGTATTTGGAGGACGACGGTATTTCCCCATGGTATTGCATGTAAGGAAGTCTTTATAAGGCTTGGGGAGGCTCCATTGTAAGTGGTCTAGAGGTGAGTGGTGGCTAGCTCACTTGGCTTATTTAGGTCAAGGGATATAAAATAAATCTATTATGGTGTTTTTTCCTCGTTTTGGGTTTTCCATGTAAACATTATGTGTCCATATTTAATGGTTGCTTGTGTTTAGGATTTTAGCACATATTATTATTATTATTATTGATGCTGGTTTAAATCCTAATAACTGGTATCTCATCATTAATTAGATGTATGTTTGTTTAAATCCTAACAATTTTTATATTTTTATCATTATTTTCTGTGAAGTCTTCTTCCAAATTCGATTCTTGGCATTTGTTAATCAAAGTATTTTCTTGACTAGTTCTTTCTTTGGATTGTTTGGATAGTTAATTCTTTCCAAAATTTCCCCAATTTCCTATATTCTTTTCAAACNTATATATATATATATATTAAATTAATAATTCTAATTCATGATTGCAATGATGGAAAGGCTTGATATTTACACTCCAAATATATAGAATTCATTACTCTTCACAAAGAGTTAACTTATTACAAGAATTGATTATGTAGGTTAGTTGCCTTTAACTGACTTACTACATAATTTAGGCATGTTATAGAGGAAGTGGTGAGAAGAAAATCCCATGAATGGTAGTCTAGTTGAGGAATACAATATAACTCCCTAGGAAGTTTCCACGAAGAGGAGCAATTTGAGGAAGCATGAGGAACTAGGTATTAGAGGAAATGAGAAGGAGAATTGAAGAACTAAAGAATATAATAATAAGATATGTTGAATCCATAGTAGGTTCAAAATCATAAGATGAGATGGAGGAATAACATAATGTTGATGAAAGAGATACAATCATACATCTTATCTCATTTTTGAAGGAAAGGGGTAATGCAAAGGTGAAAGTTTCTTATTATGATGGTAGTTGTAATGCCCTCTACTTTAGCCCCTAGACATATTATTATTGTGTTATGTTGGACATAGTGTCACAAGGTTCCTAGACTGTGGTTTGCACATTATTATTATTTTATTATGTTGAACCTATAAAATAGTTAATAAAATAAAAACAACCGGACAACTGATACCACAAAAGAGAGTATGAGGAACCATGATGTTACGAGTAAGAGGTTGTGGAAAAGTGTTTACCTATGTGTGTTGATACCATGTTGATGTTGTACACCCTTATTATGTACTTGATGGACCCTCTTGGTTATGTACCCTCACGTGTTATGTTACTCGGATTTATTTACCTTGAGATTAACTTTTATTTGAGGATTGGAGTCCCTCTCTCACCTAGTGCACCCTCGTGAGTTGGATTAGTGTGCCTATTCATGTATCCACTTCATGCGTAACTCCTATTTTCTATTTTTGGAATGTAACTCTCCTGCTTGTGTTCCTCTCTCTGCCGATTCAAGTTACTCCTGAAGGAATTCAATTTTCTTGTGTTGGAAAAAAAGTCACTCTTATGTGTTGGTTCATGCTTTTTCTCTTGTGCTTGTGTTTGGAACTTGTGGTTTGATTTTGATACTCTTGGTATGAGATATTTCCTAAGCATGTGCCCAAGATGGGTACTCTAGAACCACTGGTATTTGTATTGAAGCCATTGGAATCTCCGTGGATTGGATGTGTTACTTTCCATTGGGTTGTGGTTGGACTTTTGTCCTAGAGCCACTAGAATTTCTCTGGAGTGGAAGTAGAGGTCATACTTGCAATTGGTTTGTGGTTGGACTAATTCCTTGAGAGAAATTGTGGTCAAGCACACTCTTTATTGTGGAATCATGGTTCTGGCTCGGGGGGTGACCATTACAAAGTTATTTTTCGCTTGCATTGTGTCTATGTCTGGGTGGAACATGGCACGATCAATTCTGATTGCGTATTTGAAAAAGGTAAGTGCTTTGTATCATGTGTTATTTATTTTATTTGGATCTGATCTGATTTATTTATGGATTCACATGAAATGTTTGACGAAACATATAATCTATTTGTGGAATAAATTTCTCATGGAATTCAATCTATTTATGTAAGTAAATTTTGTGAAGGAATTGGAAACTAGTTTTTGGGATTTTGTGCAAAAATTGTTTAAGGAAATGATTCTTCAGAACATTTGATAAAAACTGACATTTCTGCCCATGTTAATTATATAGTTTTCATTTTGATGGTACATGCTACAGGAGATTTTCCGCCCATGCTGATAGAGGTTGTTTCCCTAGATTGAAACACTCAACACTAGAACAAAATAACTACAAGATAAAGAAACTTACCCTAGGACTGAAAAAAATTCTTGAATTAACTGCTATTCTTACCTTCCATAGTCTGCAAAGGTATGATCCTTGAAGTGTTTAATCTAGGAGGATAACCTCCAAGAGACACAACAAAACAAAAACCAATGTAAGAGTAATAAGATGGTTTATAATCCTATGTAAAAGGCCAAGGAGTTAAACAATAAACACAATATGATAATCATACATACAACTACTTATGGGAAATAAACTATATTTGCATTAAAATAGTAAGAAGGATAGTATATAACCAATTCCTCGGTGTTGAGAACTCTTCTCAAAGGAGCCTTGCCTCAAAGGCTTAAACTTGCCTACTAATCACTCAAGAGTCTAAATGAATTTGGCCAGAATTCAGATGCAATAACACATTCTTCCTCTCCTTACCCATGAGGGGTGAGCTAGTATATAAAGGCTTGAGAGGATATGATAAGTTGAGGATCCTATGGGAGAGGTGGAGGGATGATCCTAGGATGGGGGATATCAAGCTCTAGTTGTCCGGAATCATAGGGATGAGGCTCCATGAAGGCTAGCTTCGAGAAGCCTCTCAAACATTCATTTTTTTCCTTCATAAGTCAAGCACAACACCTTGTTCAAGGAGAAAAGGCTGTACTAAGGGGGTACCACACCTTGTAAATGGGAAGCAGGCAGTGTCACTTGTCTTTGCATATAGACAAAAATCATTGCTGAGATGGTTACCATAGCTTATTCACAGGTAAAGTGCGATGGTGGCCAAAACTATTAAATTATTCATCCTTGCTCATTTATGACTTCAACCTTTGAGTAATTTAAGGAAAATACTGAGATACTTATCCCACAACATGGTTTTGATGAGAATTAGGTGTAACAGAATGCCC
Source organism: Pseudotsuga menziesii (assembly GCA_001517045.1). Taxonomy (NCBI): domain Eukaryota; kingdom Viridiplantae; phylum Streptophyta; class Pinopsida; order Pinales; family Pinaceae; genus Pseudotsuga; species Pseudotsuga menziesii. The sequence continues at coordinate 176,158 of LPNX010024789.1, read as the reverse complement.
CCAAAGCACGAGGCTAGAGGGAAAGGATAGGAAAAGGATTTGTAAGAACAAGTTATCACTTCAAGGAAATAGTCCAAAGATCATAACTCATCAACGGCCAAGGTCATTCTGCAGTACATTTACACTTTGATACATATCCATACAACATAGCTACCGACCAATACAATGTAGATCCATGCAAGATATAAACAGTCATGGCTACTCAGATAAAACATAGATCCATGAGGAATAATCAAATTTGGACATACCTACCAGACATACAATGTAGGTCTATGCCATACATATGCAAATATGATCACAACCTTGAACATACAAATGTGGATCCATGTTATGACTCATACAAATACTCCATCGCAACCTGGGGAAATCAATGAGCGCTTAACAAATACCTAGGGTCTTCATCTCATCTTCAACAAAGTACGATTATATCCATGTGAATACATGTCTTGTAGTCAAACATGGTAGAAACCACTTGATTACCGATCAATGATGAAAACCATTAAAAAGTGCGAGGGATATCACCATCATTGTTAACGATTCCCAAGGTACCATAGTACATTCCTTTGAATGTGAATAGATGGAATGATGTCGAACACTCGGCTGAATATTTCGATCAAAGGTCAATGATGTAAACCTATTGTCGAAATCGAGAACATCTATCATTGAGGTATACAGATCTCAAGGTGCTGAATTATTTCTAAGATTAATTCCAGGAAGATGTGTTGAAGTGGACATGAATATTCTTGTCGAAGCAGGGCCATGATGAATCCCTCATCAATGACACAAAAATCAGAACAAAGTTCTGGAATTTGAGTATGAAGTAACCATAGGACTGACTCAAAGGTAACTAACACAATATAGAGGTAGTTTTGACTACAGAGGGTAACTCTCAACACAAATTTCCATTGAACATTGGGAAACACAACCAAAGACTTGGAAGCATTGACTTGATAAGGTAGATACTAGGACATAATGTGATATTGGACGATGCATTCTTTGAAAAGACTCAATGGAGTAACATGAATCATGTAATTGGATTGAATTGATGACAATATGAAAACCCAACCGTTTGAATGAAATCAAGACATGTGCCATGTTCAAAGGTGACTATAAAACTTCCATTATTGTAATTGAAACATAGTTCCCTTCCCTTAATTTCCCCATCATGATTGATGAGTGCCTCTTTACTTTTTAACGAGTTCAAAGAGGGTACCAAACACACTTTGCATCTTATCATAAGATAAGTCCATTCTCATATGTTTTCTGAACCTGAGAATGAAGGGGCTCGTTCCCAAGAAAGGGTCTCTCAGTGTTTAGTTTAACGAGTCCAATCAAAGAAAACTCGACGTCATTCATGTTTAGAGAGTCAGAACGAGACTGAAGAAAACTCCAAAAGGTAATTTTTCATAAAATTTAGTCTTCGAGGCCTAAAAAAGTATAAAATAATACCCTGGACTACTAGAGTGTATTTTTTTTCAGTTCGGATTACCTTTTTCCTAAATTGTCAATCCGAACTAAAAAAGGGGTAAACTACCGTTGGAAAGATAACTCTTCAAGTCCTTTTACGAGCGTGAAGATGATGTAGATGTATTTGTAACTTCGGAATGTATTCACCTGTATATCTTATGTCTTGTACCTGTATGTTTATTCTGGGAAGTGTCTATAATGTATTTGAGTCATGTCATGCCCCGATGTTCCTATCGGGAGGTTCTATAATGTAAACAAGTCACGTCAAGTCATTGTGGGTAACCCTCCTATTGTTCAAGGGTTAAAGTCCCCGCAGTTCCGGGGCACTAGGGTTATTAGACTCTCCTAGAGAAGTCGGCCCTAGTGAGTCATTGTCAAGTCAGAAATTAGTATAAATAGAGAGTGAGCCTCTCTATTTATCACACACTCACTCACACTTAGTTGTAGCGCATAGCTGAGGAATAAGAAGTTATTGGGGCTAGAAAGAAAGAGGCTACTGCTGTCGGGATATCATCTTACTATTTTTGGGGCTTTGCTATTTGGTGTTGATTCTATCTGTGAGGAAGTTGCGGGGTTTTCTCCTTTATGGTTTCCTCCAGGAAAATCTTTGTGTTCATTGTCTTATGTGTTTGATTGCTATGCTTGTTATTCTCTCAGTTAAGATCCTAAGTTAATGCTAGCTTAAATGATAAAAATCTAACATGGTATTAGAGCTAACCTGAGAAGAAGACACTGTGCAACTGTGAAAACTAGGGATTCCTACTTTTTGGATCTCTCTCCATAGATTTTTAGCAAAAGAAGGTTGGACTGACTCTCCTCCCCAAGGCACATATTTATGTCGAAGCAGAATCAGATTCTGAGCATTTTCAGTTTTTGACCTAACACTAGGGCCGAAAATTAGGGCTTTCCACAGAAGTGGAATTTTTGAGTGAGCCCAGGCTTGGATTGATATCCTCCTCAAAATATAAGTTTAGAGATCAAGATCAAAGCATTTGGTTGGACAGAACTCCAGGAAAGTCAAACCCTAATCTACTCCTGAACCAACACTATAGAAATTCAGCTCTAGATTCAGATCCGACATCTTGACCTGGTAAGATCTAAATATTTTGTATTTCCATTTGAGGTTCTCAGTTAAGATGTCTCATCATACCAATCTTGATGAAAATCTTGAGGGAGCTGATAACTTTCGAGCCTGGAAGTATAGGATCTCCCTGGTCCTGGAAGAAAATGAGTTGGACTCCTACATCAAGGAGGAGATTCCAGTTCCAGAAGGAGATGAGGCTAAGGCCTTACACAAGAAGAAGTTGGTTATGGCTAAGAGGATTATTGCTGATTCAATCAAGGATCACCTCATACCACAGGTGTCCTCCCTAAAGACACCTAAAGCTATGTTTAATGCCCTAACCAAATTGTTTGAATTAAAGAACATAACCAGAAGATGACCTTGAGGAACCAATTGAAGAATGTGAAGATCCATAGTGCGAAGAGCATACAGTCATACTTCACAAGGATCTCCTAGATCAAAGAACAACTTGAAGCAGTAGATGAAGAAGTGGAGAATGCAAAGATTGTAATGACCATCTTGAATGGTCTCCCTAGGACATGGGACTCTTTCATTCAAGGGATCTATGCCAAAAAGAAGTTAGTCAAGTTCAACAGACTATGGGAAGAATGATCTCAAGATGAATCTCCGATAGCATCTCGAGAAGAAAAGATGGGAAGTGAAGATCAAGCTCTGACAGTACAATCCAAGAAAACCAGATCTAGCCACCACAGAGGTAAGTACTCTCATCAAAGGAATAACTTTAGAAATCCTAGAGATAAGTCTAAGTTCATTTGCTATACATGTGATGAAAGAGGACACTTTGCTAGAGATTGTCCTAGAAACAAAAGTAGCTCTCACAAGAAGATGGGAAACAAGAGAAGAAATCAAGCTCATGCTGCAGAGGATGATGAACCTTCTACAAAGAGAAATAGACAAGACAGTGATGATTCTTCAAGTGATGAAGAATATGTTCTGATTTCTACTCTCATGGGAACTATCATGCATGGAAACAATGATTGTCTTATAGACAGTGGTGCCTCCAAACATATGACAGAATTCAAGGAATCCTTTGTGAAATTATCTAAACATGAATCACCTCACAAGGTGAAACTCGGAGATGACTACCAGTATCCAATAAAAGGTAGTGGTGAATCCTCATACAAGTTAGACTGTCGAAAGTCTATCACGATGAAAGATGTATTGTTTGTACCTGGAATAAAGAAGAACCTCCTCTCCATATCTGCATTGGATGCAAAAGGAATGAGGGTTGCATTTGTAGATGGCCAAGTCCTCATGTGGCCAAAGGGAAAGTCTTTCGATGATGTAGTAGTGATTGGGGAACAAGAAGGAGGACTATACAAATCAAAGGGACAACCTAAACAAGCTTTGGTTCATAACTCGGTAGAACTAAATGAGATTTGGCATAGAAGGCTTGGACATGTGCATTACAGAGCACTACCACTTGCAAGCAAAGCTATTTAAGGTCTCCCAGAAATGTAGACAAAACATGAAGGTGTATGCAAAGGATGTGTGAAAGGGAAGAATAGAAAGAAGACATTTCCAAGTAGCGAGAGCAAGGAAAAAGGAATCTTGGAAATCATCCACACTGATGTATGTGGTCCAATGTCATCTAGTTCACTAAGAGGGTATGTATACTATGTTTCTTTTATTGATGATTTTTCTAGAAAGGCATGGATATACTTTATGAAGAACAAAGATGAATTATTCAACAAGTTCAAGGAATTCAAAGCCTTGATCGAGAATCACACAGAAAAGAAGATCAAGAACTTTCGATCAGATAATGGCAGGGAATTCACATCAAATGAATTCAAAGAGCTATGCACAGACTCAAGGATTAAGAGGGATTTATCCACTCCATATAATCCACAACAAAATGGGATTGCAGAAAGAAAGAATAGAATGATCATGGAAGCAGCAAGGGCCATGCTTCATGATCAAGATCTTCCCATGCATTTATGGGCAGAAGCTGCCAGAACAGCGGTGTATCTACAGAACCGTACTCCACATAGAGTACTTGAGAACAAGACACTTGAAGAAGTCTTCTCCGGCAAGAAACCAGAAGTCAGCCATCTCAGAATATTTGGCTGTCTTGTATACATACACATTCCAAAAGAAAAGAGGACGAAGTTAGATCCTTCAGGAAAGAAGGGTATATTTGTGGGATACTCTGAAAGCTTGAAGGCTTACAGAATATACTTCCTAGGATTCGAGAAGACTAAAATTAGCAGAGATGTAACATTTGACAAAGATTCAACCAACATCAAATCTAGGAAGAGATCGAATGAAGAACTTGAAGAAACAAGAGCACCCAGAATTCATGATACAACAATGAATGAAGAAATTCAAGAAGAAGCTCGAGAATTAGAAGAACCTCAAGAACCCATAGATCCACCTCAGGAGAAGAATCCTGATAAGAGGAAACCTGCTTGGGTACGTGAAATTATCCAAGGTGTAGAAAGATATGGAGCTTCAGAAAAAACACACAGAGGAAGAAAGAGAACTAGGTCCTGGTCCAGTTATGTAGCGTTGCTATGTGTCATTATCGATAAAGAACCTTCCAACTATGAAGAAGCGGCATAAAGGAAAGAATGGAAGGAGGCCATGATCGAAGAGTATCGATCGATCATGAAGAATGATGTTTGGGATGTTGTCCCAAGACCAGAAGGGAAGTCCATTGTAACTTCCAAATGGATCTACAAGATCAAGCATGCTGCAGATGGCAGTATAGAGAAGTATAAAGCAAGATTCATGGCTTGTGGCTTCTCCTAGAAAGAAGGAATAGATTATGAAGAAACTTTTGCACCTGTAGCTAGATACACTTCCATCAGATTAGTACTTGCTATGGTTGCGGTGATGAAATGGAAGATACACCAAATGGATGTCAAGACTACTTTCTTGAATGGTGTAGTAGAAGAGGAAGTGTATGTGGAGCAGCCACTTGGTTTTGAGACACATGACAGAGAGTCTCATGTGTGTAGATTGAAGAAAGCCCTGTAAGGTTTGAAATAGGAACCCAGGACATGGTACAATAGAATTGATGGCTTTCTATCCAGTTTGGGATTTACCAAGAGTAAAGTAGATTCCAAACTTTACTACAAGGTTTGAATATGGCAATCCAGTGATACTCCTACTGTATGTGGATGATCTGTTTGTAATAGGTATGGATGGGTTGATTGCTGATACAAAGAGGAAACTTGCTGGTGAGTTTGAAATGAAAGACTTGGGTATGATCCACTATTTCTTAGGCATGGAGGTGTGGCAGAATACAGATGGAATCTTCCTTGGACAAGGGAAGTATGTAGTAGAGATTCTGAAGAGATTCGGGATGATGGAATGCAAGGCCATAACCACACCTATGGCATCGAACCTGAAGCTATTGATTGATGCTTCATCAGAAGTGGTTGATGCTACGATGTATCGTCAAATGATTGGGTCCTTGATGTACCTAACGAACATGAGACCAGATATTTGCTTTGCTGTGAACACCTTGAGCCAGTTCCTAACAGATCCGAGACATGTTCACTTGATTGCTGCAAAGCATGTTCTGAGGTACCTGAAGGGTACAGTTGATTATCATGGCTCAAGTACGAGGTAAATCAGAAGATTAACTTGGTGGGTTATGTTGATTCAGATTGGGAAGGTAGTGCCATCGATAGGAAGAGCACTTTAGGATGCTTCTTCAGTATGGAATCAGGTGTGATCTCTTGGTTTAGCAGGAAGCAGTCCTGTGTGGCACTGAGTATAGCTGAAGCAGAATATGTCGCAGCTTGTTCAGCTAGTTGCGAGGCAGTGTGGCTGACAAAGCTACTATATGATTTATTTGATCTCCAATTGGATGCTAGTTATATATATTGCGATAACCAGAGTTGTGTGAAGTTTTCATAGAACCTAGTGTTCCATGACAAGTCGAATCATATTGAGATCAATTATCACTATATCAGGGATATAGTGCAGATAGGAGCAATGAAGCTCCAGTATGTTGCGACTGACGAACATATAGCTGATGTGTTGACAAAGCCATTGGCCAGAGTGAAGTTTGAGTACTTCAGGGAGAAGCTTGGTGTTCTCCAGATTGAGGTTCCCTCCAAAGGGAAATGGTGAGACCTAGAGCCATTCTGACATGGTGAGAGGCTGAGACATTTTGTCACGGTGAGAGGATTTGGTTCCTTCCATGTTAGGTGTAAGTGCTGAGCCATTCTGATGTGACTATAGGATTGGTTCCTAAATGACCAGATATAAGTGTTGAATGCCATTCTTGGAATGGAGGCACCTGCTCAATTACCAGGAATACTCATTCTGGGACTGAGGGCCATTTTGATATGACTGTGGGATGTAGTCTTACATGATCAGATGTGAGTGCATGGCCATTTTGATGTGATTGAGGGATGTGTTCCCACTTGATTAGATATAAGGGCTAATGCCATTCTATGGGAGAATGGAGGAACCTGGTCAGTTACCAGGAATCCTCAGTCTGGGACTGAGAGCCCTTTCAATGCGATGTTTTCGAACATGGTCGAATGTAAGTGCAGAGCCTTTCTGACAAGATGAGGTCAGATGTAAGTGCAGAGCATTTCAGACAAGATGAGGTTGGATGTAAGTGCAGAGCCTTTCCGACAAGATGAGGTTGGATGTAAGTGCTGAGCCATTCTGGCACGATGTGTTTACACATGGTCAAATGTGAGTGCTGGGCCTTTCTGACAAGATGAGGTCAGATGTGAGTGCTGGGTGTGCCTTTCTGACAAGATGAGGTCAAATGTAAGAGACGAGCAGGCCATTCTGAATTAGGGTCAAATATAAGTGTTGAAGACCTACATGAAGGGTAGGCCTACTACTAGCATGAAAAAGGGCTGGCTCTATAGAAATTCTTGTGACGAGAAGAATCGAGAGATAGCACCATTCTGAGATAGCACCGATGATGATGATCCAGAATTGATGATGATCTAGATCAAGTGATGATGATCCAGAATTGCTGATGATCCAGATTTGATGATGATACACTGATGATGATCCAATAGTGATGATCCAACAGTCGTGATGATCCAGATCCCGTGATGAAGAAGACTTGAAGAAGAAGATGACTTAGAAGAATACTTGAAGACGAAGATGACTTGAAGATGAAGAAGACTTGAAGACGATGATGAATTGAAGATGAAGAAGACTTGAAGATGAAGAAAACTTGAAGATGAATATGACAAGATGATCCAGTCGATACAGAGAAGAAGACCAGTGCTGAAAATTGTGTCAAAAGAATACCTTCCTAGTTAAGAGGGAGTGTTGATGTATTTGTAACTTCGGAATGTATTCACTTGTATATCTTATGTCTTGTACCCCAATGTTTATTCCAGGAAGTGTCTATAATATATTTGAGTCATGTCATGCCTTGATGTTCCTATCGGGAGGTTATATAATGTAAACAAGTCATGTCAAGTCATTGTGGGTAACCCTCTTATTGTTCAAGGGTTAAAGTCCTCGCAGTTCCAGGGCACTAGGGTTATTAGACTCTCCTAGAGAAGTCGGCCCTAGTGAGTCATTGTCAAGTCAGGAATTAGTATAAATAGAGAGTGAGCCTCTCTATTTATCACACACTCACTCACACTCAGTTGTAGCGCATAGCTGAGGAAGAAGAAGTTGCTGGGGCTAGAAAGAAAGAGGCTACTACTGTCGGGATATCATCTTACTGTTTTTGGGGCTTTGCTATTTGGTGCTGATTCTATCTTTGAGGAAGTTGCGGGGTTTTCTCCTTTATGGTTTCCCTAAGGAAAAACTTTGTGTTCATTGCCTCATGTGTTTGATTGCTATGCTTGTTATTCTCTCAGTTAAGATCCTAAGTTAATGCTAGCTTAAATGATAAAAATCTAACAGATGATAAGTTCACTCTGCAATCTTTTCAAACTGTAAGAGTCAGAAAATATATTAAAGAGGACTTCATCAGGGTTTCTTTTCATAAATAGGTTTAACGAGTTTTAAAAAGTACTAAAAGCTGAATAAAAAACTTAGTTCTAGGGTTTAACAAGCACGACTAAAGTTTTAAAATTGCACTTAAAAGGTTTTTTGTTTTGACCAAGAATGAAAAAGACGAAAAGAAAACTCCTCCATATCCAAATATATCAATTCCTCACAATGTGCAATTCTAAAAAAGACCATTAGATCTTCATTTAATAAAAAATTAGACTTTAAATGACTATACTAAGGGTAAAAAATAATAAATTTATTAACATAAAAGCCAAAATGGTAAATAAAACTAGTAAAAAGTCAAAAATTAGTTACCATTTTGTTTTTACCCAGTTTGGAGAGAAAAATGGCCCCTTTGAGAGTAATCTTGGAGCTTGAATGGCAAAGGCTATAGTTGATCATTTGGTGAACCATCTGGACAAGGTAAATCCTGAACGCTTCTCCTTCATTTTTCGTGGTTTCCTTTTTTGATTTAATGCATTTTTTGGGGGTTTTGGGGCCATTTTCCAAGAGGAAAATGCGTGTTCATGGAACTGCACTTTTCCATTTTGGGAATTGTAGTGTCGAGAAACACCACACATTTCCTTAAGGGAAAGTGCGGTGCCACCACTCTATCCGGAAAGAGAGAATGCAGTGACACAATTTTCTCTAAAATGTTCCAAATTCAAACCAAACCAAAGATTTTTAAGAGTTCAAAATGGTTGAAAATGGTGTTTAATCTATTAATTTGATTTTTTGGCAGTATATACGAGCAAGAATGGTCAATTGGAAAGAAAGGGAACACAAGTTATATGACATTCACAAAGAAAATGATCATGGAATTGTTAGTGCTCTTCAAGAATGTAGGCTTCTAAAGTTCTTTCAAGTTCCTAGCATGAGGGCACATTAGAGAGAATGT
>LPNX010024789.1:83697-166456 GCA_001517045.1 Pseudotsuga menziesii | reverse complement strand
TAACAATAATATTATTTTATGAGAAAGTGTGAAATGACTTTTATTGTGAGTACTTCACTTTATGACTTAAAAGTACTTGTACCACTACCTTGGTTAACTGTGAGTTTTCATCCACCATAGAAAATGTGACAAATAAGCATTCTTAACTCATGCACTGCCACCTCAACCATGGGGGATGATGTCATCTACTAGAATGTAATTGGTTGATTTTTATAGTACATTTTGGTCCTTTTGAGGCCCATTTTTTACCTCAAATTCTCTCTAATGAAAATTAGGTTATTGTAGTACATACTCAGCATTTGGAATCCTGAGTAACAACAATAAAAGTGGGTACATACATACTCACTATGGAAGTGGAAGGGATCTACTTCCTAACAGGGCTTTCTAGGCGAGGAACGCCCATCTCTCTGACTGCTCCTTGTGGTGGATATGTAACTACGCAAGGCCTCATTGATTAGTATTGTTTCCCAGGTACTCAAATGAGTGGGAAATAGATATCCATCAAGGATGTGATGACTTTCCCTTGAGGAAAATCGTTTTCAATATGCAAAGAATTTATGGGACCCAAGGAGATCATTAGGAATCTAGAGCTCACAAGTTGTACGCCTTAGAGGAAATGGCACCGACTACGCCTTAGAGGCAATGGCACCGACTATATTCAACCAGGATGAAGCCTTGTTAATGAAATTCAAAGAACAACTTACAAAGTGCTGCTGTGGTGAGTTAAAACAATTTGGATATGGTACTATTTTAGTTTCATTTTTCTTAGAGCAGGTTCCACTATTGAGGCCTAATATGGCCTTCAACGAGCTCAGGGAAAGAGATCCGCACATGCTCCAGTGGGTTGAGGTTATGGCCTGCCATGGAGGCAGGGGTCCCATGGTTAAATATGGAGCTTCCTTCTTTCATTTGTTAGATGACCAAATTCTCATGATTGAGTATTATGCCTATGTAGGCACATATTTTCAAGGATCTCCAGACTTAGCCTTGCCTAAGGATGAGCAGTGGGGAGATCTCGGTAAGTAAGACACTAAAATGGATTTTCTTATGTTTTTGTAATTTTATAATTTTTATGAGTGGTAATAAGACATGTTTCTTGCTATGCAAATGTTGTCATAACGAGACCAAGAGGGTCCTCACCGATTGACAGGAAAGCTGGTGCTCGGTTTGTACGCTAGGATGATGACGAGATGACTGAGATTGAGGAGAACCTCAACAGGCTGACCTTGTATATTACTGAAATTTTGGTGGATGACCTCCCTAGGAGGTACCAACGACACACCACTGGCATGTCGGGTCGTTTTGGTCACTTGCTGCACATATTAGAAAGGGCCATTATGTGCTATCACGAGCATCACTAGGGATCGATAGGATATGTACACTGAAAGCAACGAGCATTAGTTTTTATCTTATATATAGTGGTGGAATATACTATGCTTCAGTCCAGGTCTTGAGACCACATTTTTGTACTGAACACTTTCTATTTAAACTGACTTATTTTTGCAGCCTACATAATTTGTAATGGAATGTGATTTACATGGGATTTATCTTTTTAGACGGTTTATCTACAGTTTCACATGTTATTTTGTATATCAATATGTCAAGAATGGGAAATATTCCAATCCAACATGTAATTAGCAAGTGAATCGACAATCGAATTAAAAGATATTGGAACATGTTGATAAGTAATAGACTCAAATGAACTCTCAAGTATACATACCCTTTGAAAAAGATGAATAAGTACTGGGTTTTGGATGGCGTACACATGGTTCAACTGAGAAACCACTAGCTAGGAGTCCAAAAGATGACCACGTGATCAATATCATGAGACAAAGCTTCGGTTAACAATCTTATCACCGCATGATATTCAATGATATTGTTGGTAGAGGGACCTAGGAAAACTACCCCTAAACTAATTAAGTCATGTGCTTGGGAATACAATATCCACGCTGCTGAATCAAGATTCAGGGTATGACGACTAGCACCATCGAAAAAACCATTGTAAAGAGTCATCTGTAGAATTTAAAACATAACATGGAATAAGCAATGTCGGATAAGACCCAAAACCATACTAAAATAAGAAAACCACACTAAAAAGTCAAATATACACAAATGTATAAGGAACTGATGCAAGAATTTCTAGGCATAGTACCTTTTTAGGTACAACCCATTGCGAGGCTGCTTGAAGGTATTCCATGACAATCCACTAATTCATAGGCCTCTTTATCTAAAATTTGCTAACGACATAGGGACCGTACCACATTGATTCAAGTTTACCCTTCCCTAATTTATCATGTTTCTAATCATATGTTAGAACGAGGTCTCCTTTGTCAAAGACACGAGGTTGAACCGATTTATTGTATTGGTCCTTGATATGTTTTTTTATGCGATTCGTTGGCTAAAGCAGCATCTCATCGTGTTTCATCAAGGTTGGTAAGATAAAGGAAAATTTCTTCCTCGATCGAGGTATTAGGTAGAAGCTTGAAAGCTAGTTTTAATGACGAAATTTCAGATTCGATAGGTAAAATAACTTCCAGTGCATATACTAATTGGAAAGGTGTGAAACTGGTCGTTGTTTTCATAGAAGTTCTATAGGCCCAAAGTGCTGAAAATAGAGTTAAATGCCAATTTTATTTATGTTCTCAAACCATGCTATGAAGCATGGTCTTAAGGACTTTGTTAATGGATTCAACTTGGCCATTAGCTTATGGATAGTAGGCGGTTAAGTTTCCATGACAAAAACCCAACTTGATGCTTAGCTCAACCATCGTTTGATTACATAAATGAGATCCGTGCTCATTCACTATAGCCTGAGGAACCCCAAACCTAGCAAAGACATGGTTAAACAAGAAAAGGGAAACAATCTTACCATCCTCTGGATACGTAGGCATTGGCTCAACCCATTTTGTAAAATAATCAACAAATACAATGATGTAACCAGGCCCCCTAGCTGAGGTAGGATTACAATGCATAAAATCCATCCCCCATTTGGCGAAAGGGATAATTACAATGGCGAGTTGTAGTGGAGCAGGGTAGGTGTGCTTTTTTAGATAAAAGAACTGCCAGGGTGGGAATTTTTTGACTACTTCATGGCAATCTCTAAAGATCAAGGGCCAAAAATAACCAGTGCGAAGGATTTTATGAGTTGCAGCCATCCAAGAAACATGACCCCCACATGCTCCAGAGTGGAAATCATTCAATACCTATTTAACCTCGTCATGTGTTTGTTAAATTATTGTAACTTCAGAATATATTTTTGTTAAACACTAAAAAGCGTTCACCTAGCTCTCCATGATATAAACCATATACATACATCATATTCCCACCATATTTCCCTCATTTTTGACCTTCACAATTGCATTTCCACAAAAATGGTCCAAAAACCATTATTCCTTCCTATAAACGAAGGGATGATGAGCATTTATTATGATTTATCCTCACTCTCTCCCAAAAAGGGTCAAAAACCCTAAAAAGGGTTAAAAAACCCTAAAAAAGAGAATGGGTAAAAAAACCATAGATAAATACCATGGGTTATTACCTTGGGTAAAAAATCCCTAGGACCATACTATAAATACATTGTGAACGACTCCTTGAAAACACTTTTGGATCATTTTTTACCATTTTCCATTAGTCACATCACATACTTTTCCTTCCATATTTTTCCATGCCATTTCCCGTGGTGTACGTTGAGTTCAATATGTACCCATTTGGATCCATTCCCCTAACTTAACAACCAGATTTGGACGATATTGGAGAACCAAACCGTGGAGTTGCAGGACCACTTCCAAGGATGGCTACTGTGGCCCATTTTCGGAAAGGTGTGTTTATTTTACTTTCTGCATTAGTTAGTTGATATATGTGTTAAAACCCTTAACAAAATGTTTCTTGTTATTGTTTTTGTTGAAATATTCCTTATGCTCTGGATGAGCTAAGGTTGGTGCATCTGCACGTAGCAGGGGAGAAATCCCCACTACAGTTTTGATGACTCCACTTGGTTGATCCATACAGATCTTTGTTTTTGCAGGTTTGTTATTGGTTTGTTCCTCTTTTCTTCCCACAACCGTCATAGATATGACCCCCTTACAGTAGATCTGAACCGGTACTACGTCATTCATAAAAATTTTCTCTGTTTGGCCCAAGTCACACCTATCTAGTCGAACACCGAGACTAAGTCGTGCCCTTTTTCTCGATAAGTGCGACCTAGGTTGCGTATTTTAGCACGATACGCATGACGTGGCTTAGAAATCCTTATTGGTCTTGTCCCAACTTCCAGAGCAACCCAAGTCACTAATATGGTTTAGTTTCATGAGACCCCTCAGGCTTAACCCTTTGTTTTGCGTGACCGGAGTTCGTCGACTATTTTTCTACTCAAATTGCTGTTGTTCCCCTATTTAGTGCGAGCCTGATCATGCCTGTTCTGCCGACAGGTGCGACCTATAGTTTTTAGTCTATTTTTGTGCTTGAAATTTCTGTTTCATACCCCCTGTTTGTCCCAAACCCTGTTTCAACCTGTTTTCTCTCCAGATTTGATCTTTTTGCAGCCCCTTGGTATGTTTTGATATCCCACTTACTTGGTTTGTGAGAAGTTATATTTGAGCTTCATGGTTGAGACCCCATGCATATTTCCTATGCTTGATTAGTTCCTTTTACTACTCATTTGTTCCAAGTACATCTTATTTATGGAAGACAATTTTATTTTGCAGCATATTTACTGTTCTTTACTGCATTATATTTGCATCGCGATAGTGAGATTGGGACATCTTCGTAGTGGATTGCTGGGTTTGGCATACACATCAGTTGCACACATTTCACATCATATAAGTGAAAAGATTGGTTCATGACCCGAGGCAAGCCTTAAAAATAACTTAATACAACCAACATTGTAACCTCACTTGAGGATAAAAAATTATTGTAGCTAAGTTAGGACTTCGGGGATAGGCATCGAAACAACACCCCTCTGTCACTTTCACTTGAGACATAGTTGTTGTCTATTAGGGGACCAAAATCCTCTTGTATTTGTTGACACGGTCACAACCAATTTTTTGAGATCCCCCTGCTCAGCAGGAGTAATCCGCAACTAAGGGTTTTTAGATGTCATGGTGGAATACCGCACTCCATCTTGTACCAAAGGCTAAAACTTCATAGTAATCCCCATGCATGCCAGCGTATACTAGGTGTCGAGGGCCAAAGGGATGAAGCATTAGTAAACTGAACGGATGTGTCATGAATGACATAGCCTAGTTTCCACACTTCTAAGGCTCTTTTACCTAGAGGTCCTTCTCAGTATTGGGATTCTCTTAGCCTATATTGTTCTTCCATTTTGTATTTTCTGACTCGGATTTCATCACCCTACCAAGGATACAATTTGTGAGGGGATTCCAGCTTGTATTTAGGAGCTTTCTTGCACTCATACCCCATAGGTTAGTGAGTCCTTTTTATTTGATAGGTAGTGCTGCTTGTTGGTTTTCTGGCCACTTTGTTGTAGACTCACCTTGCTGTGTCCCATTGTCGCAATTTGGTTTTAGAGATTTGTTATTGGCCTATGAGCGGCCATTTCATACACTCTCATCCTACAGACTCGGTTGTAGTTGGGTTTTTTAGCTTATGATTAATCCTCTTTATTTGTCATTCATTACACAACACTCCATCACACCATCATAGTTCCACCACGCTACTCACATAGGATTAGGGGGAACACCCCCTATGTTGGTTCTTTGAATCGTCACCATTAGAGTAATATTCAATGTCACTCACCACCTTCAGAACCACACATGGCCTCTGAGTCTAATTCAGATTCATATCAGTTTGAACCCACCTTGTTCACTACCCCATCTATACCAATGGCTGGTGCACATCCTAACCCATTTCAAGGGGGGATTGTTAGTAGTGGACTCACATCCATTCCAAGCATCATCATGAGTAACCCTTCCACTGGGCCTACAGGTCTTGGTCCTAGTGTGCCCCTTGCCACCACACATACTGCTGTTGGTTCACTACCCACTATTGGTGGTTCCATTCCAGCCACCATTGTCACTATGATTCCACCTTTTATACCTGGGGGTAGTGGTCCTTCCACGTCAATTCTGATGATTCTTTCCATACCAGTGAATTTTCCTATTGTCAGAAGTCAACCTCATCCACCCCTAGTTATGCATGGGAACTATGTTCCTACAACTACTGACACCGTTGTTGGTCCTTCCTGATCCAACCTCGGTTCTAGATTACCTTTTATGGCTGGTCTCAACCTACCAGATTTGGCACGGTTAACCAATAATCCCATTCATCACCACCCATAATGGCCTCGTATGCCTACCAATATTGCCTCAGAGATCCCTAAATTTGAGGGCAAGGCGAGAGAGGACCCTCAAAATCACATCTTGTCATTCCACCTATGGTGTTCATGTAACAACATTGTGGAAGATTCCATTCGATTAAGGTTGTTCCAACACACACTCAATGGCACTGCGGTAGAGTGGTATATTAAATTGCCTCATGCTACTTACCTTGACTTCTCCTTGCTCACTTCAATGTGCCTTCAGTACTTCTAGTTACCCATCCGTTATGATAAGGGAGTCGAGATCCTACTATCCTGTCGCCAGAATACAACTACCCATATTACAGATCATATCCATGAATAGCGTCGTCATTGTAGCTTATGTAAGATCCAGTTAGAAGAAATGATATTCCTCGTTTGGTTCCTCAAAACCTTACTCCCCCCCATAGCTAAGGATGTCGCATCTAAGCGACCACAAACTGAAGAAGAATCCATCCTTAAGGCTCAGTAGTTCGATTTGATCTATGCCTAGTCTGGTTACTTGTAACCATTATACCTGATGCTGCCTGGTCTGACACTTCACGTCATGATACACCGAGGGAATCTCATGATGGTGATGGAGTTATCATCTCTATTACCCAACATCCTCAGTTTTATCTGTCCTCTCACATGGTGCCACCCCATCCTGGTAACACCCATAGTGTTTCCCAACCAGGTTACATCCTTGATATTTCATGCGTGATGGACCAGTTTGGAGCTACTCCCTCCTATGCACATCATGGTTACACCCCTGATTATTCATGCATAACAAATCAGTCCAGAGCCACCCCTTCATATACACCTCCCACACAAACCCATCACGTTCATGGACCAAATTGTTTGACACACTTGTGTACTGGCTAAACAACTGGATTTATAGCACCACCAACTGCTCCTGTCTATTATACACCACCTGTGCAACCCACTCCAACTCCATCCCCAACTCCTCCTACTTCCACATGATAGGTCTACACACAACAGAACCTCCCTAACCAACCCGCCCCCAATAACCAACAAGGGAAGGGAAAGAACAAGAGAGGTAGGAATCACGACAACAACCAGCATCAAGGAGGTGGCCAATAGGCTGATCCTCCAAACAATAATGACATCGAACCCCATGCAAAAAATCCTCAGCATCTTGCTCGAACTTGGAAGAACCCACAGTTACAGACTAAACATCTGTGTGCAATATGTAACACTTATGGCCATTACACTCATCAATGTCCCCAATTGACTCGTGTCTAATAGCTACTTCAAAACGATAGTCAACGTGATCCCAACATGGATGATCCAGCTTAGCCAAACCCAACACCTCTGGGTCCTCCACCCATGGTACTCCAAAACCCCATACCACACCAAGGAATGGTTGCAACCCAACCCTTGGCCCCACCATCTCTCGCAACCACTATTGCGCCCAAACTTGGTGAGGCTGGTGTCCATCACCTCATGACGTTATCGTCTGAGGCCAACCTTCAAAAATAACGAAACTAGTATGGCTCCACCACCAAAACTGTTGACCCATAAGTGACATCTACCTCCATGACTCCTGACATGTCTTTTCATTTGCCAAGACCTCCTACGGACAAGGATGCCAAAGTATCCTGGTTCCTTTTGCATCGCGTCATGAACAATGCAACTGGCAGAGCTGCTCAAAATTATAGTATTGTTGATGACTTGGCCTAATATCACACAACCATGTCCATTCTGGAAGTGATCAAAACTTGTCGCTCACAACGTAAAGCACTATTATCTATGTTAGATACTGTTGATCCCTCTAAGTCTAGGTTGATCACCTTTGACTTGGATCAAGGAGAACCCCGGATGCCATCATCCATGGCCTTCTAGGTTTCGGGCACGATTCAAAATTTGGTTATTCATCGATGCATTATTGATGAGGGGGAATCCACCTGTGTTATGTCAACCCTTGTTTGGAATAAACTTGGATCTCCCACCCTTCAACCTTCCTCCACTGCCCTTCGCACCTATATAGCCGCTTTTCTCATCCCTAGGGTGTTCTCACAAATTTACCTGTTGAGTTATCTGACAAACAGTGTTGACTGACATTGAGGTTGTCAATGCCCAACTCGATTACAACCTCCTCCTAGGATGTAGTTACATGTATGCAATGCAAGACTTTGCCTCTACCATTTTTTAAATCTTGATGTTCCCTCATGATGGGAAGATCATGACCATTGATCAGCTTCTGTACTATGATCCAAAGGGGCCAGCCATGCTGGAACACATCCTTCCTACTATCAACAGTTCCATCAACAACGTGTCCTTTCCATCCATGCTTGTGGTTGGCCCGGGCTTGTTTTCCAACGCTCCTATGATAGACAGCTTTTTGTCCTTACCACCTCCTCCTTCGCCTACTGATATATCAGATCTGTGCACTATCACATCCAATAACGTTCCTACCTCTTCGCAACCTCAGTCGCAAACTCAACCACAATCCTCTGGGAATTACTGGGGTTCTTTCCCGGTCCACATGATTCAATCCCTTTTTCCACCTTCTGACATTGTGAGTAATCTCATCATGGCTACTCTCAATTTTCCTAATTTCATGTTGGGAATATCTGTGTGGTATCTCAAGCCACCTACTCCACCCCCACCCCTTAGGTCATGTTGAATCCTATCCATCATATTGAGATGATGTCACACCCACCTCCCCCTCCATCAAAGAATGATCCTGTCTTTATTCCTGCGCTTTCTCTTCCAAAGAAGGCTGGGGGCAATGAAGCCAAAGCCACGAAAGAACCACATCTGAATCCTACTTGTGCTCTGTGTGATGTTAAAGGGAATGTGACACAAAACTGCCCCGAGTTACCTCTCCTTTGCACCCATATGGACACTATAGACAAGACCAACGATGCCTGAGTATTCACTGTCCCAAATCCACCAATGGTTAAGAATAAGTCCTTGCAAGCCAACCACCCTTGTGCAGTTTGTGGCCTATATGGTCATTATTCTCACCATTTCCCCAAGAGATCCCCACTACAATTCCAAATGTATTGATTACGTTCCTCCTTCAGGAGATGAGTTTGGTCTATAGTACCCAAGTGTCAATATAATAAATGTTTTTTTTGGTTTCTTGCTAGACAAGTCAGCCTTGTTAGGTTAGAGGTCAATTCAATTGAAGAATATAAATAGGGAGGCACTCCCCTTCATTTGTACTCACTCTCTCAAGCTGTTTTGAAAGAGAGAGAAGAACACGTGCGCTAAAAAGAAGAGAGAAGCAACTATCTGGGTTTTACACTACTTTGGTTGAGCTCTATATTGAGGAAGTTTTGCAGGGTTTTCTCCCTTGTGGTTTCCCCAAGGAAAATATTTGTATTCTTGTGTTCTTATGTTTCTTTGTTTGTTATTCTTTCAGTGATATTACTAGTGACAATTTGTTTTAAGATATCATCTAAGAAAATTAAGAAAACTTAACATGGTATTAGAGCCACCATGAAAGGAAACACTGCAAAGTTAGGGTTTGTTACTCCAAACAAATCTCTCTATAGATCAACAAGAAAAGAGGGCTCACCCAAATCGCCCCTGAAGAGCACATCTTTTTGTGAAGACAAAAATGGATTGCAAGAAGTTTCAGTTTTGGACCAGTCACTGCTGCCGGGATAAACTAGGGATTCAGTTTTCCTAAGACTCCATCATCAATCTCAGAAAAATAAAGATATAGTCTACCTCACCATAGGGAGGCACATATTTTCCTTCACTCAGCCCTACTAGTGATCCCAATTGGAAAATTATGGTTTCTACATCAAACCCTAGGTATTGTAGAAGAAGGAAACCAACATTTGTTTTCATCAAGGAATTACTATTCCTCCTTATTCCATTCGAAGTTCTCTATCTATTAAAGATGACAAAGAATACCAAGATAGATGAAAATCTTGAAGGTGCCAAAAACTTCAGAGCATGGTGTATAGGATCATGCTCATCCTACAAGAAAATGATCTAGAAATATTTGTAAAGGAGGAAGTGGAAGAACCAGAAGAAGCTGAATCCAATTCCAGGTATAAGAAAGATATGATCGTAGATGACTCCATTAAAGATAAATTGATCCCTCAAGTATCCTCAAGGGTGACTCCAAAATAAATGCTTGATTCTCTATCCAGTCTATTTTAAGGAAGAAACATTAATAGGAATATGACCCTGAGGAATCAACTCAAAAGTGTAAGAGCTCAAAAATCATAGACCATGCAGTCTTACTTTAGAAGAGTAGCTGAAATAAAGGATCAGTTAGAAGCTATTGATGACATGGTTGAAGAAGCAAAAGTTGTAATGACCACCTTGAATGGTCTTCCAAGAGATTAGGAATCCTTCATCTGAGGAATCTATTCAAGAAGGAAACCAACCAAGTTCCAACAGTTTTGGGAAGAATGTGTCCAAGAAGAAGAAATGATAATAGCCAGAAAAGAGAAGCTAAATGGCAATGAGGATCAAGCCTTGACTGTCCATACCGAAGGCAAGAACAAAAGAAAGATTAATGACCATCCTCATAAAAGGACTCAAGGGTTTAATAATTCCAAGAAATACTTCTCAAATTATGAATTCTTCACTTGCCACAAATTGGGACACATTGCTATTAACTATCCCATAAAAGCAAAAAGAGTAAAAAACATGAAAAGATTTCAGGCCTGCTGAAGATAGTGATCAAGAAGTTGAAGAGGAAGAAAAGAAGAATGAAGACTCTAGTGAAGAATATGTATTGATCTCTTCTCTAATATGATCAATATCACCAGGAAATGACACCTTTCTAGTGGAAAGTGATGCCTCCAAGCACATGACAGGTTACAAGGACTCACTCTCATGTCTTGTACAAAAGGAATCTCCACACAAAGTAATGCTTGGAAATGATTCCCAATATCCCATCAAAGGAAAGGGAGAAGCATCATATAAGTTGGACTCTGGAAATTCCATGAAGATGAAATATGTCCTATATGTACCAGGACTAAAGAAGAACCTTCTTTCTATTTCAACCTTAGACAAGAAAGGCTTCAGAGTTGTCTTTGTGGATGGAAGAGTCCTCATGTGGACAAAAGGAAAAACCATAGATGATGCAGTAGAAATTGGAGTTGAAGAAGGAGGAATATACAGATTAAAGGGACATGTAGATTCAACATTAATTTATAGTACCATAATTCCATGTGAGCTATGGCACATAAGAATTGCTCATATTCACTACAAAGCTTTACCAATTGTAAGCGAGGTTGTGACTAGTCCATGAGAAATTTAGATAGATCATGAAGGAGTGTACATAAGGAAAGAATACTAAGAAACCTTATCCAAATAGTGACAATAAAGAAAAAGGGATCTTAGATATTATCCACTCAAACATATGCGAGCCAATGCAAACCACTTCATTAAGTGGGTATGTTTACTATGGTTATTTTATTGATGACTATTCCTGTAGGACTTGGATATACTTCTTGAAAAAGAAGGATGAAGTGTTTGAAAGGTTTAAGGAATTTAAGGCCCTAGTAGAAAACCTCTCTAAAAAGAAGATAAATATATTGAGGTCATATAATGGAGGAGAGTTCACATTAAATGAATTCAATGAATATTGCAAAGAAGCCGGGATTAAGAGGGAGCTCACCATTTCCTATAATCCACAACAAAATGGTGTGGTAGAAAGAAAGAATAGATCTATCATGGAAGCTATGAAAGATATGATACATGTTTAAGATATACCAATGTAGCTATGGGAAGAAGCACCCAGAACAACAGTATATGTACATAACATAATCTCCCACAGTGCCCCTGGGAACAAAACTCCATAAGAAATGTTTTATGGAGAAAAGCCTAAAGTAAGTCACCTAAAGATATTTGGTTGTCCCATGTACATACACATTACCAAGGAGAAAATATCAAAGTTAGATCCTTCGGGAAAGAAGGGATTGTTTATAGGATATAGTGAGCAATCAAAATCTTATGGAATATATATCGCAAGATACTTTAAAATTGAACTTAGAGAGATGCCACATTTGATGAAGATACAACATTGAGAAAGTAAAAAAATGACAAGGAATATGAAGAGGAGAATGAAACTCCCCGAGCTGCAGAAATTCCTAAACCAGTTAGGAATGAAGAAGAATATCAGATGCATGAGGATCATGATATGACAAAACCTCAGTTACCTGAAGAATTACCCAGTGAAATGATTCCTCATAAGAGCAAACCTGCTTGGGCTTGTAAAGTAATCAAAGAAGTAGAAAGGCATGGTGTCCCAAAAGGAACCATCTGAGAAAGAAAGAAGCCAATGTCATACCCTAGTTATGTGGCTTTGATGTGTGCTCTAGTTGATAAAGAACCAACATGTTTTGAAGAAGCAATAAAATAGAAGGAGTGGTTTGATGCAATGGACGAGGAGTACCAATCCATTATAAATAGTGATGTATGGGAATAGTACCAAGACAAAAATACAAGTCAGTGGTATCCTCGAAATGGATCTTCAAAACTAAGCACTCAACAGATGGTAGTATAGAGAAGTACAAGGCAAGATTTGTAGCTCGAGGATTCTCTCAGAAAAAGGGAATCGACTATGAGGAGACCTTTGCTCCAGTGGCTAGGTACACTTCAATCAGAACCATCCTTGCCTTGGCATCCAACATGAAGTGGAAGTTGCATCAGATGGATGTAAAGACAACCTTTCTAAATGGCTTGATTGGAGAATAAGTATACATCAAACAGCCACAAGGGTTCGAGACTAATGATTAGAAAAATCATATATGTAGATTCAAGAAGGCATTGTATGGGTTGAAGCAACCACCCAAAGCATGGTATGGAAGAATCAATGGATTCCTAATGAGCTTCAGATTTACCAAAAGTAAATCAGACTCCAACCGCTACCATAAAGTTGAGGATGATGAGATAATGATATTATTACTATATGTAGATGAACTATTCTCGACAAGTGAATATAATCCCATCATCGAATGTAAGAAGAATCTTGCTACATAGTTTGAGATCAAATACATTGGAATGATGCATTACTTTCTAGGTCTTGAAGTATTGAAGTACCCATATGAGATTTTCCTGAACCAAGGAAAATATGCAATAGAAATCCTAAATAGATTTGGAATGATAGATTTCAAGGCTATGACTACTCCGATGACAACAAACTTGAAGTTATTAAATGATGATGCTTCAGAAGCAGTTGATGCCACTTTATGCAGATATATTATTGGTTCTCTGATGTACTTAACCGATACACGAAAAGATATATGTTTTGCTGTAAACACCCTAAGTCAGTATATGGTGAATCCGAAACATATTCACCTTATTGGAGAAAAACATGTAATGAGGTATCTAAAGGGGACTTTATATTATGGTATCAGATATGCATCTAGTGGTGAGATCGGATTACATGGATTCATAGATTCAGATTATGCAGGAAGTGCCAAAGATAAAAAAAAATCACCTCAGGATGTTGCTTTAGTCTGAGATTAGGCATGATCTCTTGGTTCAGTAGAAAGAAGACCGATATTGCACTTAGCACAACAGAGGCTGAATACATTGCAACATGTTCAGCTTGTAGTGAAGTAGTATGGCTTCGAAAGATGTTGGAAGGATTATTTGATGCAGATATAGATGTTACTGATATCCTTTGTGATAATCAAAGTTGTATCAAGATGACAGAAAACCTGGTGTTTCATGATAAGACAAAGCATATTGAAGTTAGATATCATTTCATCCAGGATATGGTTCAAAAAGGAGCTGGAAAGCTCAAGTATGTTCCTACAGATGAACAAGTGGCAGATGTATTGACTAAGCCTCTAGCTATTGTAAAGTTTGAATACTTTTGAGACAAGCTTGGTGTAGTACAAAAGGACCTCTCTTGAAAGAGGGAGTGACAATAGATGGAAGTAGGATGCAGTGGTGGTAGATTAGTCTAGATTTGGGTAAGTCTGGCTAGGCTTGTTGTCCCAACATGGTAAGTCTGGCTAGGAAGTCAGGAGAGGATTGATTATCCTAAGGGGATTAGTATGTCTGGCTAGATTAGTTTAACCCAAGTGGGAATTTAAGCTAGGAAAAGGCTTGTTGGTCCCCACGAAGATACATCTATCTAACTAGGCTTGTTGGCTCGAAAGGGTTAGTAAGTTAGAAAAAATGCCCAGACAGATATACCAAAGAACTCACCATAATGCTAATCCAAGATAGTTAGAGGGAAAGATGTATCTTTAGTATTGTTATACTGATGATTGATGATATGTTTGCTTCAATATTGTTATACTGATGATTGCTAAGATGTTTTCTTCAGTATTGTTATACTGATGATTGCTGAGATGTTTGCTTCACTATTGTTATAATAATGATTGTTGAGATGTGTGATTAAGTATTGTTATACTAATGATAGCTGAGATGATGGTTTCAGTATTGTTATATTGATGATTGCTAAGAAGATTGTTGAGGTAGTTTCAGTGAAGTTACACTAATGATTAGTGATTGTGAAGATAGTTTCAGTGTTGTTACATTGATTATTGGTGATCGTTGAGATGATTTTCGAGATGTTTTCAGTGTTGTCACACTGATGTTTGTTGATTGTTGAGATGATTTTTGAGATAGTTTCAATATTCCTATACTGATGTAGCAAGTTCATTATTCTCATACTGATGATTGTTGATTGATGAGATGATTTATATCTTCAATATTTCTATACCGATGTAGCAGGTTCACTATTCTCATACTAATGATTGTTGATTGATAAGATGATTGATAGTTTCAGTATTCCTATATTGATGTAATAGGTTCAACATTCTCATACTGATGATTTTTGAAATGACTGTTGATGAGTTTATTTTAGTATTTCTATACTCGTGATGATGTTTGATGTTGATGGTGATGATGTTGTACTAGCATGTCTATGTTGATAATGCAGATGATGATCTAGCATTATAGGTGATTTTTTTTAGCACTAACATGCTAATGAGGTTGTTGTTGATGTTTCAGTATCTATATACTAATATTGCAGATGATGTTTCAGTATCTCTATATAATGATGTTGCAGATGATGTTTCAGTATCTCTATAAACTGATGTTGTAGATGATGTTTCAATATTTATATACTGATGGTGCAGATGTTGGCTCAATATCTATATACTGATATTGCATATGATGTTTCAGTATTTACACAATGATGTTGCATACAATGGTGCAATTGCAGATGATAGCTCAGTATTCAAATAATGGAAAAAAATGATTTAGCATTCACATGCTAATATGGTAGAAGATGACTCAGTATTCACATACTGATGTGACAGAAGAAGATCCAATATTCACTTACTGATGTTATAGAAGATGATTCGGTTTTCACATATTGATACTACATAATATGTTCCAGAAGACGACTTAGTATTCATATACTGACATGATAGAAGATGATTTAGTATCCACATACTGATGCTACAGAAGATGATCCAGAAGATGATTCAGTATTTATATACTGATAGAATATGACTAAGTACGTACAAAATATGATTCAGTATCTACATACTGAGATTGCAGAAGATGATCCATATAAGATCGACGATGAATATGGATGATGATGTTCCAAAACTTACTATGACATATATCATTATAGGTGATTTTTTTTAGCACTAACATGCTAATGAGGTTGTTGTTGATGTTTCAGTATCTATATACTAATATTGCAGATGATGTTTCAGTATCTCTATATAATGATGTTGCAGATGATGTTTCAGTATCTCTATAAACTGATGTTGTAGATGATGTTTCAATATTTATATACTGATGGTGCAGATGTTGGCTCAATATCTATATACTAATATTGCATATGATGTTTCAGTATTTACACAATGATGTTGCATAAAATGGTGCAATTGCAGATGATAGCTCAGTATTCAAATAATGGAAAAAAATGATTTAGCATTCACATGCTAATATGGTAGAAGATGACTCAGTATTCACATACTGATGTGACAGAAGAAGATCCAATATTCACTTACTGATGTTATAGAAGATGATTCGGTTTTCACATATTGATACTACATAATATGTTCCAGAAGACGACTTAGTATTCATATACTGACATGATAGAAGATGATTTAGTATCCACATACTGATGCTACAGAAGATGATCCAGAAGATGATTCAGTATTTATATACTGATAGAATATGATTAAGTACGTACAAAATATGATTCAGTATCTACATACTGAGATTGCAGAAGATGATCCATATAAGATCGACGATGAATATGGATGATGATGTTCCAAAACTTACTATGACATATAGAGACTCACCAGTCAATTGTACAGTTGTAGTAGCAGTTGCTACTATGGTTTACTACCTTCCTAGTTAAGAGGGAGTGTTAAAATATTGTAACTTTGGAAGATATTTCAGATGTATTAATCATGTTCCTCCTTCATGAGATGAGTTTGGTCTTGTAAGAGTCATTGAAAGAATCAATGTAAAACTCCAGATGTAAGTCAGGTCAATAGTACCCAAGTGTCAATATAATAAATGTTATTTTGGTGTCTTGCTAGACAAGTCGATCCAGTCAGTTAGACAAGTCAGCCCTGTTGGGTTAGAGGTCAAGTCAATTGGAGAATATAAATAGGGAGGCACTCCCCTTAATTTGTACTCACTTACTCAAGTTGTTTTGCAAGAGAGAGAAGAACAAGTGCACCATAAAGAAGAAAGAAGTTGTTTTCTGGGTTTTACACTACTCTGGTTGAGTTCTATAATGAAGAAGTTTTGCAGGGTTTTCTCCCTTGTGGTTTCCCCAAGGAAAATCTTTTTGTTCTTATTTTCTTATGTTTATGGGCTTGTTGTTCTTTCAATGATATTAATAGTAACAATTTGTTTTAAGATATCATTTAATAAAATTAAGAAAACTTAACAATGTTAAACATCGTCTAAGAATAGAATCAATACCACGTCGGTATAGGGTATCATTTATGATTAATTAATACTTGGTGCGATGTTGAATGCTTTGACGATCATTGCGAGACAAATCAAGATGCAAATTTTGAGTTTGGAGATATATAATCAAATCTCCATACCATGGGCCGATCGTGCTAATTAGGAACAAGAACTCATCACGCAATGAATCATTGGGCTCAATTTTCATGATAGCATGAGGCAGATCACACATTAACTCTGCAAAAACTAAGGATTTCTTGGAAGCAGTCTTAGCAAAGTCAAGGTCAAAATCTTGCGGGATAACCATCCAACAAGAATATTTCCCCCCAGTACCTAATGGGTCAAGATGTAATGCATGGGGTTTTGATCTGGGAGAATGGTAGTGGTGCGAAGTAGGATGTAGTGATAAAGACATTGTACAACAATGACCATGGCCAAAAATAACTTCTCCACATGTGGTATCAAGTTTCAGATTCCAAAATACTCTTACTAAGATAATAAATCAAACATTCTTGTTCGTTCAAATCCTCCCACACTAGAACCATACCAATGGTAGTAGTGGAGGCAACAATATAAAGTAGAAAGACTTTGGAGTGATTAGGGAGGTGTAAAAAGGTGAGTGTGTTATGGCATGTTTTAAATGATCGAAACCCCATTGATATTGATCATCCTAAATGAAGGGAGTGTTCTTTTTCAACAAACGCATATAGCCATGCATTTTTTCTGCAAAATTGCACATGAAAAAATGAAGAAAGTTTGGCTTCCCTTGCAAAATTTGGAGTTTCGTAATGTTCGTTGAAGGGGGGGGGTTAACGACAAAATTGCAACAATTTTCAAAGGATCAATCCAGATACCATATTTGGAAACAAGAAATCCAAGAAGACATTTAGTCTCTACACAAAAGACACACTTATGTGGATTGAGCCGAATATGATAGTGACGACATCTAGGGAAAATGTCCCTAAGATTCCCTCAATGATCCTCCCTTCATTGTGAATGAGAAGGAAGGTCATCTAGGTAGGGTTCCACTATGTGCTTGATACTGTGAAAGGCATAGGACATGGTTAGTTGGAACGTAGCTCCAATGTTTTTCAAGCCAAAAAGAAACTTACGGTGAGGAAAGGTTGCCCATGGGAAAATAAATGTCATTTTATGTTGATCGATGGGGAATATTTTGATCTGATTATAGCCAGAAAAACCATCCTTAAAGGAGAACATGACAATTCCAGCACAATTGTCGATAATTTGGTCGATGTAGGGAGTAGGAAAGTTGTCTTTTGGACAAGCTTTGTTTAAGTCCCTAAAATTAATGCAAACCATAATAGTGCTCTGCTTCTTGACAACTTGAAAAATATTAGATACCCATGCTGTCAATGACATGGGCTAAATGAAACTAGATTTCAAAAGCTTTTTGACTTCATCTTTTATCGCTGCAGATTTCCTAGGTTGGACTTGATAGAGTTTCTGCCTAACCATTTTTTCCGTCGTGTAAGTCTTGATCTCATGTACTACAATGGATGGATCAATCCTTGGAATTTCATCATAACTCCAAGAAAAAACATCCCATAATTATTTGAAAAGAGATTGGTATTCTTTAGTTTCTGTTGATGAACAATTCTGGCCTACATGAACATTTTCAACAACTCCCGGCTTCACTGATATGTCAATGGGGATGGTTTGAGTAATGTTTTAAAAATTCCCTTCAGATTCAACACCTTGTAATAGTACATGTGTTTGAAGATGCTTGACAATATCGGAACTGATAAGAGACACAAAATCAGAATATACTAAATTGACATTAGGAAGGAAAGAGGATCTGTGATGATGATCTTCCCATGAGGATTCATTTGGACTCATAATATCCATGATAGAATCATATGGTGGAAAATACTGTAAGAGATTATCAAGAGTCTGGAGAGGGGAATTTATCCAATAAGGCAGATGGTAAGGATCTTATTCTACCAAATGTTGATCATCGATGCATGCATTAGAAGTAGATTGAATGACATTGTACAGGGATTCATGAGGACACAAACAAGGTGTTTCAATAATATCTTTTCCTTTGGACATGCCACCGGTAGTGGATGATATCATGTTCATCATAGAAATTTTTGTACTAGGAGGGGAAGCAGTAGATGGAAATACTCCCATAAGGGATTGATATTTAAAAATTATGACCCATATGGATTGGTAAGGAGGGGGGGATTTTCCCAACGTAGGAATGTTTCAAAGTGGTTGGTGACCGGTTGAGTTCAGGAGAACCAACAACTCTCCAACAAGACATAGATAAAATCGAGGTGGAAGCTCCTTATTCCAATAAAATATGATGAAATTTTCTACCAATCACCTTAGTCGTGATTTCAAATGCGAGTTGGTGAGATAGCCTCGATTTATAATTTTCCACATTAAAATTAATTGTATTAGAATTATCGAGATCTAAGGCCCCCAAGGATGCCAACAATTTTTTACGATGTGTAGGTAAACTTTAGAGTACTTCCAGAGTAGACATAGCGCAAGGTTTCTGAGCTAAATTTTCAATGTTATTATAGAATTGGGAAGCTTGAGTACTAGGATTGAATGTTGACTTCCATATCATACTCTTAGGAGGGCATAAAATCATGTCAAGACTATGTTTTTCCAATAGTTAAAGGACCATTAGAAGGAGGTGGAGGAGAAGGACTAGTAGAAGGAGTTTTCTCAGGAGAATTAACTTCATCTTTCTTCTTAGGATAATTATCATATGTTTGTGTTCATATGTTCAACCCAACAGTTTCGACGGACATCATTCTAATTTTCTCCATGGAGGAAGAGGGACCATGTTGTTATAGCTGATTTTCCCACACCAGGTAGATCACACATTTATGGCCTTCCTTGTCCCTCTGCATACTCCGTAGACCCCATGGACTTGTATTAAACTTTGATGTTCCAAGATCATCCCTAAAAAACACCTGTTTATTCCTGTATGTGACTTTTAAAGCTATACTTGCGTGTACACGTGACTTTTGACCTCAAACCCTCGTACATCGGGAGGTGTGCATAAGTCCAAATATTTTTCGAGTTTTCCTCATATGAGTCTGAATAATTTAACTCTTGGCCTTCCAAATGCCTTGAGAATGCTCATATTTGACCCTGCATTACCTCTTTGGAAAGCTATATAAGGAACCCCTTGGATACATTGAAGGGGGAGAAATTGAAGAGCAAGAAAACTATAGTCCATTGTTTCCTCAACTTTTCTTATACTTGAGTCTGCATCCCTTTGTCCCTTGCTGCACATAGTGTTCTTCCCAAGTTTTCCTTATGCTCTTGTTTGAAGGAAGTTGAAGCCTGAGTCGAACATTCCTAAGTTATCTTGACTTTGCATGTCGGCCATTCTCGGTACTATTATTGGTTCGTGCACATTTTTTTCATTTAGTTATTCCACATTATATAGTGTTACTGAGTATCTTGTGTTGGTTTATGGGGGATTCCTTAATGTCCTCCTTCCATTGGATTCCATTCCATCGACATCAGATCATTTATTCGGGAATATGAGTCTAGAGTCATTTGAGTGCCTTGAGACTTATAGTCATCAGTGGTAGGTTCTCTTGCCATCGACACTTTTGGGAACACATCAATTTCCTCTGATTGATGTACTCTTTCAAGTGTTCGACCTCAACACATCTATTCACATTTGTTAGATTGCACTCTGTACCTTGATTCCCATTTTCATTATCGGTGGGTTATCTCACGTTGGTTAACGGTATACATCAATGAATGGTAATCAGACTATGGACTACTATGTTTGACCTCAATACATATATTCACATAGTAGGACATGTACTCATAGTGGTTTGCGTAGAAGACCTTTCATCTTGGTGGAATTCCATGTATGCTACCTCCTTGATCGTGCCGGTATTCATGAGATTTCAACTCTCGTGATCATGATTCCAGTATTTCCAGTGTATATCAGATATCTTCATCCATTCTCGAGATCTTGATCAATTGTATATTGTACGTGGCAATGAACAAACATGACACTTTGTATATCATTCCTATTCATGGCCATTGTACTCTTATGTATCCGAGACCGCTACATGTATTTGCAGTCCCATGTAGAGATTTATCATTGTATCATACTGATGAGTGGCTGGTTCTTGCACTTGGATATTCATTACTCCACTTATGGGATGGATTTTATAATGTATTTCGGCCATCATGTTACCCCTCTGACCTCACACATTAGGGGGCATCTCTTATAGCTGATTTTACCACACCAGTTAGATCACACATTTATGGCCTTCCCTGTCCCTTTACAGAATCCTTAGACCCCATGGACTTGTATTATAATTTGATGTTCCAAGATAATCCCTAAAAAACACCTATTTATTCCTGTACACGACTTTTAAATCTATACTGACGTGTACACACAAATTTTGACCTCAAACCTGTGTACATCGAGATGTGTGCATAATTCCAAATAATTTTGGAATTTTCCTCATATGAATCCGAATAATTTGACTCTTGGCCTTCCAAATTCCTTTAGAAAGCTTGGATTTGACCCTCCATTACCTCTCTGGAATCCTATGTAAGGAACCCCTTAGATACATTGAAGGGGGAGAAATTGAAGAGAAAGAAAACTACAGTTCATTGTTTCCTTAGCTTTGATTATACTTGATTATGCATCCCTTTGTCCCTTGGAGCACATAGTGTTCTTCCCAAGCTTGCCTTTGCTTTGTGAGATTGTTATCGAGAGATGGAGGAATTAAGTGGTGGAGGACTAGGTGGAGGACTCGATTTCTCCAATTTGTAGAAGTGTTGACAGAGTTTGTCACTATTGTATCTCTGATTTATTAATAGAAATATCTTTTCCTGCCCAATTCATGTGCATTTTAAATATGAATATTGAATCCATGGATGTATTTGATTTCTTATACATGGTTTATTATATGTGCTAGAATATCTCTAACACATTTATATATATCTTCCTTTCTTTGTTTGCTGTTGTTGAGAGAAAATTATAGTTGCAATTGCATTGGAAAATCTCAACGGGGATCTACTTCAACCGTATGGAATAAGGTACGATTTGATATCCCTTAGTGTTATATTTGCTTACTGTTCTTGCATATTGGGAAAGATTGATTTCTAGTGTCATAGTATCTGTTGTGGTACCCCCAATCCATAGGAAGTTTCTCTCATAATATTTATCATATGTTTCTGTTCGTGTGGTCAACCCAACAGTTTCGATGGACATCATTCTGATTTCCTCCATGGAGGAAGAGGGACCATGTAAATATGTATGATCAATAAATTTTAGTTGAGATGGGAAAGGGTCTGTTAGAACTGCCGGTGTAGGATTATTTTGCAAAAAATTATTGATCTCCTCACTCCTAGAACATTCCTTGGTGAAGTGATCATCTCCACATAACAGGAAGGGTACTTAGCCTTCCATTTCGGTTCTGAATCAGTCTATGCAGCCGCGGTCTTAGGATTCTCTTGCCTGCTAGAAAATAGGACCACAGAGTAATAACAGATATACAGTTAAATCATTAAGCAAAATGCAAAACACATTAAACACATTACAAAGAGACATAGATATAATGTGGTTCAGCCAAACGATGGGCTACGTCCACACAGAAATTGCTAGTCCTTTTATTATCATCCAAAAAGATGAAGGGATACAACTTCTAGTAATACTACTGCACTTCCTCTTCACACTCTCATAGTCTCTCTCACACAATCACATAGATTGTTTACAATGATACAATACAGTACCTTACCATACATAGCCATATTATAATTTTTTTCTTTTATATGGAAATACCATGGGAAAATACTGCGGTTAACCCAATACCATGGGTCCGCAAAACTGTTGGCCAACAAACATCCCAAATTTTTTTCTTGGGGGCTTCGCCCTCAAACCCCCATTTCTCGGGGGCAGTGCCCCCGAACCCCCATTCTCGGGTGCACTACCCCTGAACCCCCGTATCTCGAGGGCGTTTCCCCCAAACCCCCTTTTTCGAGGCGTTTCCCCAAACCCCAAATTCGGGGAATGAGTGTACAATAATCCTGGGGTACAAACACTGCTGAATAATATCTCTGGATTTGGAAGATCAGGCTCCACAACCAACAATATCCCACTTTGAGATCGATACAGAGTCCCCCACTGCTGCACTTGCTAGACTATGCTCTAGACCTTAGACTTGGAAAATTTCTTATTTCTACCTTCATGCTTGAAGGCCAATAGAAACCGACCAGGAACTCCGTTTCTCTTTGGTTACTCCCTTCGTCAACATGTCTGCAGGATTCTGGCTAGTATGTATCTTTTACAATTTTAACAGTTCTTGATCTAGAACAGATCTTATGAAAATGGTACTTAAGATGTATATGTTTAGTCTTTAAATGAAAGGATAAGTTCTTTGCAAAATGAATCGCACTATGGTTGTCACTGTACAACTTGCTATTATCCTGCTTCTTAACTAATTCCTCCATGAACCTCTGCAACCAAATCATCTCCTTACTAGCCTCTGTAGCAGCAACATACTCTGCTTCTGTTGTTGAAAGTGCAACAACTTGTTGTAGTTTTGAAAGACAACTTAATTATGTTCCACCCATAGTAAACACACACCCCATGGTGATCCTCATGCTTTCTTTATCACCAACCACATCTGATCAACATATCCCTGTAGAACAATGTATAAACCTCCAAAACATAATGCATGAGAAGTGGTACCTCTCAAATACCCGAGAATCCACTGTACTGCTTTCCAATGCTCTTTACCTAGATTATTCATATACCTGCTCACAACTCCCACTGCATGTGCTATATCTAGTCTTGTGCACACCAAGGCATACATTAAGCTTCCAACCGCTGATGAATAGGGAATCTTGGACATGTAATCTCTCTCTTCCCATGTCTCTGGACACATCTCCTTAGTTTGAATGGCTAGATAAAGGTGTACTAACTAGTTTTTCATTCTTCATTCTAAACCTCTGCAACACCTTTTCTATGTACTCACCTTGAGATAACGTCAATTTCTGATTTTTCCTGTCTCTTGTTATTCTCATACCAAGGATTTGCTTTGCAGCACCCAAATCCTTCATCGTAAATGATTTAGCTAGTTTTCTTTTGAGCACATTTATATCCTACATGTTAGAACCTATAATAAGTATGTAATCCACATACAATAACAAAATAATATATCTTCCGTTATCTAGCCTCTTGAAATAAACATAATGGTCAGAATGACATCTATCATAACCTTGTTCTGTTATAAACTTATCAAATTTTAAATACCACTATGTTGGAGCTTTCTTCAGGCGATACAAGCTCTTATTCAACCTGCAAACCAAATTCTCCTTCCCTTTGACCTCATACCAAGCGATAACCAAAATCATCAACCCCATATCCAATAAAGGTACATTTCTTGGATCTAGACTCAAGCTTTGTTCTATCATCTTTATCAATATGGACAAATGCTTCACTACCGAAAGTTCTCAGAAATGAGTATTTTACATGTTTACCTGTCCATGCCTCCTTTGAAATCCCACCATCCAAAGCGCTTGAAGTCCCTCTATTCATTAAATACACAACAATGTTTACAACATCAGCCCAAAACTGTAAGGGCAACCCTGTATGCAATCTCATACTCCTTGAACGCTCCATGATCTCATGCTTTCTGACACAACATTTTCTTCTGGTGTTCTAGGGACTTCCTTCTCTCTACAAGTCCCATTATGTGAACAGTAACTATCAAAATCCTTGCAGCAGTATTCAACTCCATTATTAGATCTGAGACATTTCAACTTTTTTCCTCTCTCATTCTCAGCCAAAGCTTTCCACTTCTTAAAAGTATCAAACACATCAGATTTCCGTCTAATGCAATAAACCCAAGTTTTTCTAGTTGCATCATCAATAAAAGTAACATAATAACGAGAGCCACCAAGATATTGTAACTGAGCTGGTCCCCATACATCTGTATGGACAAGCTCTAACTTTTTACTCTTCTTTTATTTCCCAACCTTGATAAATCTAACTCTCTTCCATTTTTCATAAACACAGTTTTCATAGAATTCCAAACTTAACTGATTCAGATCTGGAAGCAGTTTCCTTGAGTGGAGAATCTGCACCCCCTTCTCACTCATGTGTCCAAGCCTATGATGCCTATTGGGAAAATATTAAACAATTTTTATAACATATATCCAACGATTTAATTTGTTAACCCGGAGAGAGTGTAAACTTGTGAGGTACAAAAAAAATATATGTAGGGGCAGAATATAGATAATTTAATCTAATATTCTAAGTGACTGAAATAAAAAATTAATATAATTGAAATTGAATTAATCTTGCAAAAGTAGGAAATGACATGGAAATAAACCTAATCTAGAAAAGCATAAGAGTGCAAAAAATAAACTGATATAAAGCAATCAACATTAGCTTGTGAGCTCACATAAAATCAATACAACTAATTCATAACCAAGACATCAAAATATGAATAAATTAAACTATCTATTCTAAAATATGAAATCTATTACAACAGGATCAAATCCATGACTATCTCAAAATATGAACAAGTTCTCTATTATCAAACCACTAGAGAGGCCTCCAACCAAAATGAGGAGAGGTCCCTCCTATTTATACATGAATTCAAGATAACTAATCATAATTATAGATCCACTATTCTCTCAACTTATCCCTCAAAATCCTCAACAAACCTACAACTCATCCCTTCAAATCCTCAACAAATCTATAACTCATCCCTTCAAATCCTCAACAAATATTGGATGAGATATTCTCTCCACATTTCCATAATCTTCTCCTTGAAATTAGTTCACATTTGGAAGATGAAATTTGAATCTGAGGCTAGGTGGTCACTTTTGAGCTTATTAAAGTCTTCAAATTCACCTGTAAGCATCACCAAAATCATCCAACTTTAAAGTATAATGAAAATATGTTATTTTTCTCAATAATTAACTACAAATTCACTCAAAATACTCAAAAATAAATGAGTTGGAAAATAACAAGGTAACCCATACTTATTCATGAAAATGGTGGATATTAATGGTTTTATGGAAGGATAAGATAGGAATAAGGTGATAAATGGTATGTGAAAGGTGAATACAATGTGGTCTTTTTGCGGCTCAACATTCCCCCCAACATGACTGGTTGCATGTCCTCATGCAACTATGCATTGATTCTCTTTAAAACTTTTGGCTTTGTAGCTGAGGCTTTACATGATGATGGTATGTAACAATAAATCATTCCAGGATTTGAAATGCATGAATGGAAGAAATTTTCCTTATGGCTGGTTCTTGTGTGACAACCATAAGTATAACAAATGTTGGTTCTTGTTTTAACAACATTTGCTCGTTTTATTTTTTATACTTTTTCTTCTTGCTGCAATACATAAGATTTAAAAGTATACATGCATTAAAAATGATGAACCATCAATGTATATTAGAAAGCCTTCATATTATGAATCATGCCAATATATATATATATCATAGTTTGGGAAAGACAAATTAAGGGCAAATGAGATGATGAATATGTAAAATGGTAATGAATAGCCCCCCCCCCCCCCCCAAAAAAAAAAAAAAACTTAAGATGTATAAGGTTTATGAAAAGGAGAATGTAGTGAGGGAATTTTCCAAATTCATTCATTTTCTAGAATTTAAGTAATTACATGGTTAAAGATTAGAAAACAACATACCTCCACTTACCCAAAAGTTGATGAACTATGCAATAGAAATGTGGCTGCTGCTGCTGAATCATA
Organism: Pseudotsuga menziesii; assembly: GCA_001517045.1. Taxonomy (NCBI): domain Eukaryota; kingdom Viridiplantae; phylum Streptophyta; class Pinopsida; order Pinales; family Pinaceae; genus Pseudotsuga; species Pseudotsuga menziesii. The sequence goes on along the minus strand of LPNX010024789.1, from coordinate 139,510 downwards.
GAATGTGAAGTGAAGGATCTGAACTGCTGCTTGGTTGGATAAAGTAAAAGATGAGAGCTGAAAGTAGAACTATGGTACTCATATGGCTGGAAGTATGCCACTGTAAAAATGCTGATAATGTCATGAAAGTATATAGTCTTCACCTGCTACAAAACCCGATGGTACAATTCTTACCATGCGAATAAATGTGTCGATGTCGAACATGGAAAGAATTCATTGCATTACTGACCATTAATGAATGTCGTTAACCAATGCGAAGCAATCTCACCATTGATGTCAATGGGTGCTAAGGTACCTAAGTACATCATGCAAAGTGCGAATAAATGAGCTGATGTCGAGCCACTTGCAAGATCTGACGATCAAGGGACATTGATGTATTCCCATGATTGTCAGCCAGAGAACTTGCCATTAAGGCATGCAAGCCTCAAGGTACTAAAAATGAACTCTAGTCTCTATCCCATATAAGGTGCTGAGATCGATTGGGAAAGACTTATTGAAAGGTGGGCCTGAAGGAATCCCACATCAGTCAACACGAGTTGTACATAATGAGTGGTAGCACTATAGATGAAAGATATGAATTCCAAACAGTTTTTATGGCAGGGAGAACAAAGAAATGTAGTCATGGAAATGAAGCTCAATGGTTTTATTCATAAGGAAAAAGATGAACTTAAAATAAGGAATGTGTGTGTGACTCAGACCTAGCTGAGATACTATTGTAGCCCAAGGATTTTTACACAGTCAACTGAAATTCCTTCAAGCGCAAATATGGAGAAAAATAATTTTATGTTTGCAAGTTGCGAATGAAAGAGTGTTTCCATGCTGCGCATGGAAGGATGAAAGGTTGTGTCATTTACAAGTTTCATTTTATTTATTTTAAATTTTAAATCCTTTTTCTTTTTAATATTTATATTAACATTTCAGAAATAGTATTGTTTTAATATATATATATATATATATATATATATAATGCTTATTATAAGTTTCATTTTTTTTATTTTATATACATAAACACTAACGTTTCAATGTTTATAATTACAGTTTTTAATGAAACTAACAGAGAAACTAACTATATGATTTAGATATAACTAAAACAAACAAAGAAAAATATTAAAAGTAAAGCAAAAACTATAGAGATTTTTATTGTTTTTTATTTATTTGTTTGTTAATTATTTTATTCTATTTTCTACTGATTCATAGAAGAAACCTAATCTATTTTTATTCCTAGTACGATTAGAAAATTTATTAAATGAAAAATGGAAATGGAAAGAGATAAAAAATTTCATAAATTTTTAGATTTTAAAATATTAAAACCATATTTTTTAATTCCTAACAAAATTAAAAACCATAGTAATTAACACTATTAGAAAATTTATTTAACAAATAGAAACATTAAAGTAAATTAAAGCAAAGCTAATTTTCGGTTGAAAAATAAAAACTAAAACCTACCCACTCTATTCTAATTGAACATTTAAAATTGATTATGTGTAGTGAAATTGCCAGTGTAGCCATCTATGTAACAAAACTAAATTTTAATTTTAATTTTATAGAATGAAATCTAAGATGTATAAAAATATGCGAAACTAAGTGCTGAAAGTGTAAATCAAAGTAAAAACAGAAACAAAACTGATCTAACCTAATACTTACTTGGGAACATTGTTTGATGCAGCTTTCGTTTGCATGATGATCACCCAAAATCTCTTCTTCATCCTCTTCAATCTCCAAGTCGAGCAGGTGTTCCTCATCTGATATGCGTGATTCTTCGAATATCAATCCTTTCTTGGCTGTATTAGGAGGAGTACTTACATCTTTGACTGCTATTAAGATCTCCACTCCTTGATAAGAGGAGATCCCAACTTTTGTGAGGATCTGAGTGAGCTGCTCTAGGCTTATGCTCAACATTTTACTGAAATCAAATCAGATGCTTAAAAAGGAGAATGAAAAATGAGTACATGACAAATGCAAAAAAAAATAAAATGAGAAGGATTAGTACAAAATGAGTGCAAAGACAGAAATAAAAAGTGAACAAAAATATGTACAAAACAAAAATGAATAGATACAAAATTACGAGCAAGTTAGTATGAAATAAAGGCACCCAAAAATGAAAGCAATCCAAACTTTACACTACAAAACTGTAAAACAAAACTTGCATAAAAACAAACTCACTTTTGTAGAAAAAAAAAAACTTAGCAGAAAAAATAAACACACTTGCGAAAACAAATGAAGAACAAGGATTTGGGGCACCCCAGTATAGTGGATGCGTCTGTCTGTTACACCACGGAAATTCCGTAGTGAAGTCATCCTTGCGTCTTACAATTTTTCCCTCCCTCTTGCTTTGTAATATAAAAGTAATCTATCTATATATCTAAACTTTGATCCCTTTTAGCACCTCCTCGACAACGACATCAAAATGTTGGGGAAAATATTAAACAAATTTATAACATATATCCAACGATTTAATTTGTCAACCCTGAGAGAGCGTAAACTTGTGAGGTACAAACAAAATATATGCAGGGAAAAAATATAGATAATTTAATCTAATATTCTAAGTTACTGAAATAAAAAATACATGTAATTGAAATTGAATTAAGCTTGCAAAAGAAGGAAATGACATGGAAATAAACCTAATCTAGAAAAGCATAAGAGTGCAGAAAATAAACTGATATAAAGCAATCAACATTAGCTTGTGAGCTCACATAAAATCAATACAAATAACTTATAACCAAGGCATCAAATTATGAATAATTGAAACTATCTATTCTAAAATATGAAATCTATTACAACAGGATCAAATCCATGACTATCTCAAAAGATGAACAAGTTATCTACTATCAAACCACTAGAGAGGCCTCCAACCAAAATGAGGAGAGAGCCCTCCTATTTATACATGAATTCAAGATAACTAATAATAATTACAGATCCACTATTCTCTCAACGTATCCCTCAAAATCCTCAACAAAACTACAACTCATCCCTTCAAATCCTCAACAAATCTACAACTCTTCCCTTCAAATCCTTAACAAATATTGGATGAGATATTCTCTCCACATTTCCATAATCTTCTCCTTGAAATTAGCTCATATCTGGAAGATGAAATTTGAATCTGAGGCTAGGTGGTCACTTTTGAGCTTATTGAAGTCTTCAAATTCACGTGTAAGCATCACCAAACTCATCCAACTTTAAAGTATAATGAAAATATGTTATTTTCTCAATAATTAACCACAAATTCACTCAAAATACTCAAAAATAAATGAGTTGGAAAATAACAAGGTAACCCATACTTATTCATGAAAATGGTGGATATTAATGGTTTTATGGAAGGATACGATAGGAATAAGGTGATAAATGGTATGCAAAAGGTGAATAAAATGTGGTCTTTTTGTGGCTCAATAATGCCACAACACCACACCTGTTTCTGTGGAAGCTACAAAGATAGAACAATGAATATTATGAGGACATAAATATAACATACCTACCCTATATCCTTTTGTTATTACCGGTGATCCTTTAGTGATGTTCCACTACGTTTCTCCAAACGTAGACAAACAACTGCTATTCCCAACTACGCTGTTGAGATCAGATTTCTTTTTATAGAAGGAATGTAGCTTACATATTTTAGCAGCCATTCACTTCCATTATTTAACTTAATCCGTACCTTACCTTTTCTAACAATTTTACATGGTTCATCATCCCCCAATAAAACATGTCCAAAATCACCTTGAACATAATCATGAAAGAATTTCCTATGGGGTGTAGCATGACATAAAGCCCCTGAATCTACTACCCAATAATCAGTAGTATTATCTAATGCAAGAATCAAAGCATCTTATAACACATCACCTGCTACATTTGCTTCATGAGTAGTCTCTTGTTGCTTCTCACCTTCCTTCTTTGGTGCTCTGTAGTCTTTCTTCAGATGTCCTTTCTTACCACAGTTCCAACACTCTATTTTTCTGAATTTGGACTTGGATTTTCCATTTTCAGACTTGTTGTAATTTCCTGGGCTCCTTCCTCTCTCATTTTGTATCCCTATTCTCTCCATGGTCAAAGCATTACCTGATGTCTCACCTATGATTTTTCTTTAAATTTCCTCGCTAAGAATAACACCAACAACATCATCAAACTTAAGAGTGTTTGAACTAGGGACATAGTTACTTACAACCATGACCAAGCTATTCCAATTTTCTAGAAATGAGCACAAGATTAGAAGAGCCCTAACCTCATTATCAAAGTTCACTTTTACAGAACTTAATTGACTCGTAGGTGTATTAAACTCATTTAAATGGTCAGCAACAGATCTACCTTCCGACATCCTCATATTAAATAAACGCTTCATTAAAAATATCTTGTTGAAAGCTGGGGGTTTTTCGTAGAGATTACCCATTGCACTCGTCACACCCTCTGTTGTTTTTTCTTTTGAAATATTGAAAGCCACCGACGAATCCAGGCACAACTGTATTGTTCCAAGTGCCTTTCTGTCAAGAGCCTCCCATTCTTCATCCTTCATAGTCGTCGACTGTTTTTCTTTTCTGCCCAATGATAGGTACATATCCTTATGGTACAGATAGTCATCCGTTTTCATCTTCCATAACTGGTAGTTTTGACCATTAAATTTCTCGACCCTAAACTTTCTTTCTTCCGCCATTGCTCCCACTCGAACCAGGAACCCTTCTTTCCTGCGAGTTTACCAACCAAATAGACCTTTGGTTCTAATATCAATTGTTAGAAAACATGACCGCAGAGCAATAACAGATATACAATTAAAACATTAAACAAGATGAAAAACACATTAAACACATTACATAGAGACACAGATATAACCTGGTTCACCCAAACGATGGGCTACGTCCACACAGAAATTGCTAGTCCTTTTATTACCATCCAAAAAAATGAAGGGATACAACCTACAGCAATATTGCTGCACTTCCTCTTCACACTGTCATAGTTTCTCTCACACAATCACATAGATTGTTTACAATGCTACAATACAATACAATACCATACACAAGCGTGTTACAATGTTTTTCTTTTATAGGGGAAATGTCATTGGAAAATACTATGGTTAACTCAATACTGTGGGTCCGCAAAACTGTTAGCCAACAAATATCCAATTTTTTTTTCTTGGGGGTGAATATTTCTTGGGGGTGCTGTCCCCGAACCCTTGTTCTTGGGGGCGTTTCCCCCAAACCCCCTTTTTTGGGGTGCTGCCCCGAACCCCAAAGTTGGGGAACGAGTGTATAGTAATCATGGGGTACAAAAACTGTTGAATAATATCTCTATATTTGGAAGATCACGCTCCACAACCAACACTACCAGTTTCCAGATTTTTTAGATTTACCTTTACCTTTCTTCTTATTACCGGGTGGTTGTGAAGATTGAATAACATTCATGTCGGCAAAAACAGTAGGAGTCGAGGAAGTAACTGTAGAAGAAATATGCTGCTTGGCAGGTTTCATTGTGGATGGAGGTTGGTTTGAACCTACAACACCATCTACAGGAGTCTTAGCAGGTGGTTTGGTAGGACCAGTGCTGGGATGAGGGGCATTACATATCAAATCATATAATGTTTCGGACTAAGAATAAAGTAAGTCTAAATACTGATCTTGGCCAATAGATTTTTCCTCTGTAACAACACCGCCCATGGCCACATCTTGAGAAATAGGAGGAAACAATGATTTGGTAAATAGGTTAGCTAACAGTTGATCCAAAACAGGAGCTTTGATCAACCTAGGACATCTCCTCCACTCATGAATGTGATCATATATGTGAGTGGAAGTAGTTTGTTGAAAAGAGGTTAAAATATCTGTACTAGTCTCATAACATATTGGCAGTTGGAAATGGGTATGGAATATAGTTTCCAATGAATTAAAATCCAGAAACGAATGTTGTGGAAGTTCAATATACCACTTAGCAGTTGTACCAGTCAAATTTCGCTAGACTATCCTCAAATAGATGGAATCGTCCATTAAGGAGTTGGAGTAACACCATAGATGGAAGGTCATAACATGGTCTTTTGGATCTTCACCTTGCTTTCCATCAAAATTCGAGATATTTGATGGTAAATTGACTGGAATTGTTCATCAAAAAGGGTCATGAAGGATGGGATCATTAATCAATTTGGACAAGTCTGGTAAATCCAATGTTTCCAAAAACGAGAGTTGCCAAATAGGTTGTGGGTAATTATAATATTGATAATGGTAAGGCTACCCTAGTAGGACCATAGGTTGACTAAGGTTGACCGTAGTAACCTACAAATTGTTGAAAGTTGGAAGTGTTTTTCCATATAAAGGGTTCTCCTTGGTTGGGACCAGCTTGAGTTCCATAGATATGTTGAGTTCATTAATTGGTAACGCCTCTGAGATAAGGGACGTATAAATTATTATTGTATTATACCCCGCTAAGGTATTGGTTACCAATGTTGGGTTGTTGAGGTGGGACCCAAGAAGATGTGAGCGATTGCGAAACAGGACCAATAAGACCATAACTAGTAGGTCCACTAGATCCTACAACTGGAGGAGTAGGATTTGAAACATTATGCAAACCAGGTACATAAGGTCCTCCAACTACATGGGATGTGGGGGGTAAAACCTGACTGCCAAGATTCAACAAACCCATGGAAGGAATAGGATCACTTCTCCATGAAGGGTTTGGCATAGGATTTGGCGTAGAATGTGACACTCTCACCAGAGTGGTGAGTCTTATAGTGACTGTTAGAGCATTGGATAGAATTGAACTAGAAGGGATATTTAAAGATCTACCCAGAATATCACTCAGTAGAAGATAAGGAAAATACCTTCTAGGGTTTGGAGTTAGCTCCATAGAAGAAACATTCAAGGCACTGGTAAAACTGAATTGGGAGATAGCTTGTCCTTAGGTGATTTCCCAAAATGGAGCATTTGGCCCAAATATGGGAGCAACCATATCATCAGGATAGAACTGATTGAGCCTAGATCATGTAGGAGTTTAGATGGAAAAAGATGGATCTCGAGAGGAGGGTTGTTTCGCTATAGGTGGTACTGAGTAATCGATAATTGGAACATTGGAAAGAGGGGAGAATTCACCTCCCTTTTATATAACTAGAACTCCTTCCAATTCAGGCATGGATACATGTTGGTGAAAATATATGCTATCTAATTCAACACTTAATTGTCAACCCGTGAAGGTAACTTGTGAGATGCAAACACTATATGTGTAGAACTAAAGTCTAGATTATTCAAGGATATCCTAACCTATCTGCTGTCAAACCATAGAAATAACATAACACTACTGCATCTTTGAAATCCAAATGAAACTACCGAAATTAAAAATTAACTTCTATTCTCTTACACCTAAAATTGAAATAAACTAAGCTATACTACATAGAATCCATCAAGTAAATGGCATTTAAAACTAGCTACAATACTCGAAAATGAAATACTATTAATCAAAACACAAATTTTAACTCATTTCGAAATTGAGACATGCAATACCCATGCAATGCCTATTTATCAAGCTCATGCAAATGCCTATCAACTTCTAATTTTACTCTAGCAAGACCTCAAGCTATTCTATGAAAACTTTATTTACCAAAAGAAAACTAAACTTGGAGATTTATAATCAAACCTAAAACTAAGTACAAAACAATAACTGGAAATACATTCAATATGTAAGCAAACCTACAACAAAAAAACAAAGTATTCTTATGTTATCCCTAATGAGAATCAAACTATATTCTAAGATAGCTTGCTCAATTATGCAAGTGCAATGCAACTGATCTATAACTTCAAAAGTAAACTTACATTAAAATAAACTATAAGAACTTTCAAAATGAAACTTTAAAATACTGAAAACTAATGCATCTAATACAAATGAAATTATTAAACTTGGATTGGAACTAGTTCCTAGTCTAATCCAACGAAACACAACAATCCATAATGTAGAAAAAAAGCTAAAGTAAAACAAACAAAGGGAAAAATGAAAACAATCTAAACCAAACTCTATTCCCAATGCTCAAAATCCATCCCTCAAAATTTATTAAATTCATACAAGCTATGCAATATATAGAATTTACAAAATACACTTACAAATTATCTAATATACAAAGTTTGTTAAACAAATTATAAAATATTAAATATACAAAATATCTGAAATATTTACAAATTATATAATGATCAAAATAATTACAAAAGGTATTATATATTTACAAGTTATAATATTATCTACAAAATATAAAATCTATTAAAGACATATAAATTACCACTCTTATATGTCGAGTGTATTAAAGAAATCGCTTTTATCATATGTTAAATATATACAAACAAATATGAACAATGTATTAAACCATGAGCGGAATTTTATTAATATGGGAATCAACTCATATGGAAAAGAATTTAAGAATGTTTGGAACCTACGTTTATTAACAAAACCAAAATAAATAGATAAGGAACAAATTTGCGATGTTACAACATAATTTTGAACTGAATACGATGAAAGTGATTTGTCAGGATACACAATATAGGATACATAATATCTTATTGCTAAACCAGGTTTATAGAGGTATCGGGGATATATTCTGAGCGTTAAGATTAAACTAAATTGCAACTTAAACTAGAGACTAAGAATGAAAGCTACAGGAAATGTTAAAGTAATGGAAAATCAACCTAGACTCTAGTTAACTATCTCTATATAAAACTCAATATTAACAATTCTGGAAATGATTGCAAATTCTGGAAAATTTTGTCTAAGTTCAAATGAAAGGCTGAAACACAGACCGAAAGGCTGTCTGAATGAATCATGCGAATGGTAGGCTGAATGGATTTTGAAGATATAAATTTCATAAAAACGCAGGAAAATTATAGTTTATAAACAACAAAACATTATCTACAAGAAAACGGAATACATAGACATAAAAAAAATTACTTATCTGTAAAAACGAGAGGAGACTACCAAATATGCAAAAATAAAACCTCTGCTTGTTGAAGGGCCTTTCCCAGCAGTAGGGGTTTGTTTCCTAAGCTACTCAGTCACCGATCATTAACAGAAAACGAAAATACTCATCAACAACTGAAACAGAGTCTTTATATTAAACTGAAGCAAATCTTACAAATCATTTTTTCTTCCCCTTCTTCTTCACAACCAAAGACAATTTTTTATAGTAATCACAATGGAGAGAAGATTGAACCTTTTCGTGGTAGACCTCTCTAATAATAAAATGCCATAAAATATGAAAACAACTTCCATTGATGAGTTAAATTGAACAGGTTGTTTTCCCCAAATCGTGCGTGTTGGTTTCCTAGATTCGCGCAACAGAACTGTGGGATGCTTGGACGGGATGTGAAATGATTCTTTGCAGGAAGAGGCTCATAAACCATGTATGCCAGGTGGGAAACAAAACCCACGTATCCTGCATTGGTTCATTTCATCTTGAACGCATTCTCCTTATATCTTGGGTAAACAAAAAAAATGGCATAAAAAACATATCACGTGAGGAGTTATAGAAGAATTCAACGCATTTTTCCACCATGGCTTAATTATTATATAAGTGGATTATACGATGTGAATGTTAAAGTTTAACAATGATTATAATATTTTGTTTTAAGTGGAAAATTTTCCATATGAATTTAATTAATAATTCTAATATAATAGCATTTCGTTATTTATTTTTTGAAATTGAATTAAAAAATATTCCAAAGCTCATCATCATGGTTTTTAATTTGCAATTGCATGATCAACTTGAAAGAATTAGAAGATGAAGGTATAAAGACAAGCCAAGCTTAGTGGACCAATAAGAAATGTGTCATCAAAACCCAGTGCAGAACTTAGGACTGGAAGAAGAGCTGAATGAAAGGTTAGATGAAGTACCGAAATGTTTATCATTTGCACAATATTGCGTTTAATACATTAAAAATAACATATTAAGCTTAATTTACATTTAAGTGTTTTAATTGATGAAATACAATGAAAGATATCCCTTTTTAAGGATAGTTGTATCAAATTATAGTAAATAGGTGGGAAATTAATATAAATAAAATCATTATAAAAGACAATTTTGGAGCCCAACACTCCCCCAGACCAAAGGTATGGCATGTCCAGGTGCCATGAATGAATTGGAAGTGGTCTTTCATTTATTCAGAAACTTTGTTTGATCATCAATAGTTTATAGAAAATCTTTAGCAAAACTAAGCATACTTTATTACTGCATGAAAACTAGAACTAAGAAAAAAAATGTTATGTTATGAGATGACCAAAACGACTTCGTATTATTTAAGATTTCTTAATGCATACAATTATACCAACTATTAATAATTCATGCTTATGAAGACCATATAAATTGAGACTCTCTCTCCCTCCCCTTGACCAAAGGTATGGCATGTCCTCGTGCCATGAATGAATTAAGACTGGGTTGTTTTCTCTTATATTAACACTCTCGATCAACAACACTCAGCAGGTAATACCATACTAAGGAAGATTCTTCAACACATGCAAATTCATCAGTTTATGCTCACAAAGACCACACATAATTGACGATAGGGGATTTTCCTCATGTCTCCAAATTGGAAAACATGAGGGTATAGATAGTCTATAAATCCTATAGGAAACCAGTCATCCCTGCTACTTCTCAAAGGTTTATCACCATTCAAGTAATTATGGATATATTTTTCATTTCAAGTTTATTAAACTCCTAAGTTTATGGGTCCCACTTCTAGGATAGTGATATCCTAGGTATAGTGTGAATTAGACAACAAGGTCTTAAGTACAACTTACAAACATTCTCAAATGGCAGATAGATGATGTTCATTTACCATAACTTAACTATATATACTCCTTTCTAGCTAAACTCACAAACAATTCCATACATTGAGACATATAAGAACCATATACTTTGCATAAATTATCCTCTCTAGGTATATTCCCCTCTTTCATCTAGGCCTGTTTAGTACCCCGTCGAGTTTACCTAGTCATACCACAGGCTGGTACCCGCTACCAGCAATCCTATTCAGTACTCCGGTGGGTTAACCTCTTAAATCCGTTTTGCATCAGAGGCTCTTGTCCCAGTGTTTCCACTCCCTATAGATTTTCAACAATTAAATTTTCCTATGAAGGAGTGAATGGGGGAGCAGCTCTGAAAACCGTGCTATAGGATGGGATGGTATATGGGTTGGAGGATAAATTATTTAAAACTTCTTGAACCAAATAAATATATTTCTCCCAATATATTGGATACTGCAAGTGAGCTAACCAAATCAAAGACATATATGGCCAAGTTTGTTAATGTGAAGTGGATGGAGCCATAATATAATGAATGAAAGGTGTCTCTAGTCCCAAAACTCGCCTCTTTCATATAGATTTATAGTAGTGTTCCCCACAAACTAGGAATTTAATTCACCCTTATGCTACTGTGTAGTAGAGATGCTTAATTAACATGCCCCAATAATGATGCTAGGATGTACGAGTGACCTATAGGTTTTAGATAGACCTTAATTTATGACAAATCCCCATGATGTTTAAAGTTGGTATTGAGTAACTGACATAATTAGAAATATGCATGTATGAAAATAAATAATGACAGAAGATTGTTTTTGGTTTAGTCATTGGCATTATCTTCTTCTTAGTTCTTTTATTTGAAAAAGAAAGCTAAAAACGGAGTTGCATTATTCCCTAAACTAAGAATGCAACATTTTATTTATATACATATCTACCTACCCTAACAAGAAAGAAAACATGTCTATTCAGAAGGTGTCGAAAGGAGGAATGGTATTGTGGCTGGGTTACCTCTTGGAACCAACTTTCGATGTAGTCGTCATAATCACCTTCATTCATTGTGTCATATAAATCTCTTTCTCTTGTCGAATTGGTTGTTTGAGCACATGATGGATCTGTCAACTTGAATGTAGATATCTCTTCAGTTTCATGTTGATCTCCATCATATGTAGTCCCCAATTGTTCATCTTTCTCTACAGTTTGGCAGGGGTAATGTTTTTGTAGCTCTTGGGACTGTGGTTTGTCTTCCACTTCAGGAGAATTCGACAAGCTCTTAATTGATGTCAAGATGTGCTTTACCTGATGAGAATCATTCCCAACTACTGCTCGAATCTAAGAGAGTTATCTCATGCTAATAAGCACCTTCAAATCCATGTTGATAGCTCGTAGGTCCTGCTTCACACAGGGTTAGTGGTTGGGGTTCTTACAACACCCAAATTTTTTTTTTTAATGTTTTTTTGAAAGAATATCTACTACTAAAACAAATTTGCAAATTAAACACACCACACGTTTATAAAATAAAACACCTACATGAATTTAACTTGTGGAAATTAAACAAACCTAAGCTTGCTGAAAAGATAACAGATTTGCATAAGAGTAAATTGCATGAAAGTAAACTACCTATGTTTGCAGAAAGAAAAGTGCACCCAAGAGAAGTAAATAAAAAAGTAAATACTCTTTTCTGAGAAGTGAAACTTACAAAAAGTAAAGACACCTAAGAGAAAATAAGCACACTTTGCGAAAAACACTTGCGAAAATAAGTTTGAAAAAAATAAAACACACTTGCAAAAAGGAACAACAAGGATTTGGGGCACCCCACTATAGTGGATGCACAGGTTCTTACTTCTCGTCTTACCATTCTCACCTCCCCCTTGTTGTGTAATGTAAAATCAACCTATATACCTATACTCCAACCCGTTTAGCACCTCCCTGGCAATGGCGCCAAAATGTTGGTGAAAATATATGCTATCTAATTCAACACTTAATTGTCAACCCTGGAAGGTTGCTTGTGAGATGCAAACACTATATGTGCATAACTAAAGTCTAGATTATTCAAGGATATCCTAACCTATCTACTGTCAAACCATAGAAATAACTTAACACTACTGAATCTTTAAAATACAAATGAAACTACCGAAATTAAAAATTAACTTATATTCTCTTACACCTAAAAATGAAATAAGCTAAGCCATACTACCTAGAATCCATCAAGTAAATGACATTTAAAACTAGCTACAATACTCGGAAATGAAATACTATTAATCAAAACACAAATTTTAACTCTAAGGGACTATTTCGAAATTGAGACATGTAATACCCATGCAATGCCTATTTATCAAGCTCATGCAAATGCCTAACAACTTCTAATTTTACTCTAGCAAGACCTCAAGCTATTCTATGAAAACTTTATTACCAAAAGAAAACTAAACTTGGAGCTTTATAATCAAACCTAAAACTAAGTACAAAACAATAACTGGAAATACATTCAATATGTAAGCAAACCTACAACATAAAAACAAAGTATTCTTATGTTATCCCTAATGAGAATCAAACTATATTCTAAGATAGCTTGCTCAATTATGCAAGTGCAATGCAGCTGATCTATAACTTGAAAATTAAACTTACATTAAACTAAGATATGGGAACTTTCAAAATGAAACTTTAAAATATCGAAAACTAATGCATCTAATACAAATGAACTTATTAAACTTGGATTGGAACTAGTTCTTAGTCTAATCCAATGAAACACAACAATCCATAATGTAGAAAACAAAGCTAAAGTAAAACAAACAAAGGGAAAAATGAAAACAATCTCAACCAAACTCTATTCCCAATGCTCAAAATCCATCCCACAAAATTTATTAAATTCATACAAGCTATGCAATATACAGAATTAAAAATACAAAATACACTTACAAATTATCTAATATACAAAGTTTGTTAAACAAATTATAAAATATTAAATATACAAAATATCCAAAATATTTACAAATTTTTTTTTCCAAAGAAAAAAAGCGTAATTTCATTCATCTTTCGAGATCAAAATTACATTCTGAATATTCACTAAAGCGTGAATCCATTCAACCATAAAGCTGGTTTTGTTGAAGGACCTGAAAGGTCTTCTGTAATATAAAATACAGTAAGCATACGCAGATGCTTTTCCAAAAAAAATTCATTTCATTGGTCCCATCATTTACTCTCAGAAGAGGTCTGATTTCAACAAAATATCAAGTTACTTTGTGCCAACTGCTTCAGTAATATATAGCTGGAAATGCAGACGGAGATGCTTTTTCATAAAAGGAGAAGATCGATACCATTGTACCTCTTTCTATATGATATCAAAAAGACATAAGATCTGCCTTTAAACTTCAGAAAAACCTATCATAAATCACTGTTGGTCTATGAACAGCCTGTGGAAGGGCCAGCAAGCTGCCTTTAGTGTATTCTTTCACCATCCAAATGCTTCTGTAATATATAGCTGGAAATGCATACGGTGATGTATTTATCAAAAAAGGAGAAGATCGATACCATCGTACCTCTTGCTTGCACAACAATAAGATGAAAGGTAGAGATCAGCCTTTAAACAGATTGAAAAAAGGCCTGTCAACAATCACAATGATATGAGATATCAAAGAGACGTTAGAGATCAGCCTTTAAACAGTTTGTTTTAATTAAAAAGACCTGTCAACAATCACTGATGTTCTATAAATGACCTGTGGTAAAAGGCTTGCAAGCTACCATTAGTGAATTCTTTCACCATCCATGTACCCTCTGCCAGCCGGAGCCCTTCCTTGGAAGCTTTGTCCGCTTCCTTGTTGTTTTCCCTGTATACATGCCGGCATGAGTAGGAATTAAAATGTGAGAGGAGCTGCCGGATAGAATAGATAATATGTGTAAGCCTCAAATGCCTACAGTCTTGAGTTTGATTGATCCAGTTTATAACATTCATTGAATCACCCAGAAAATTAAGATCCGTGCACCCTTTTTCAATAGTAAACATCAAAAGTAATTTAAGAATCATCAATTCAGCTGAATTATTAGTGCCCCCCCTAGTCCCATAGACAAAATGAAGAAGTGTGACTCTGTAAAATAAAGAACTGCACCTCCTCCACACAAAATATTTTGAGTTGCCCCGTCAAAGAAGGCCCACGGAGAGGTTCTATCTATCTCCACCTCTAAAGTCCTTCACTCTCTTGTAGCCCTTATATGAACCGGAAATGAGTTGTATAAACCCACAGATAGAGCCCCTGTGATAGCCGAGGTGCTTGGAATATCCTTGAAGATGGCCTTATTCCGTGCAATCCAAATCCCCCAAATTACCAGTAGTGGTAAAATATTTAAAGTTTTTTGTGTTGTCCTCCTCCACTAAGAGTCCCAAACTGCCCCGATTGAATCCCCTTCCCACTGGAAAAAGATGCCTGTCAAATAGGAAACCTCCCTCCAAACTTCAATAGTGTAGCAGCATGTAACAAAAAGGTGATAGCTCGATTCCAGCTCCCTTTTGCAAAGCACACACCAGCCAGGGCCTTGAAAAGAACGCTTCTGTAACATGTCCCAGGTAGGGACCTTGTTGTTTAGAACACACCACATAAACAACTTAGTTTTAGCTGGACATTTTAGCCTCCACAGTGGTCTCCACCACCAGACTTCTTCCCTTTGTTCCACCCCAGCACTTAGAAGTAAGTACCCTACCTTAGGTGTATAGTCACCCCCCGGAGCAGTCTCCCATACCAGCGAATCATCTTGATCTGTGAGAATAATATGTGCCCGAACCAGCTCCCTTATGTAGGTATCGACAAAACCAGACTCCCTGTCCCTCAGTCCTAAGGAGTTTTCCCTTCTCCAAAATTGAACCCACGGTTCAGCAGGCCTTGGATCAGCTAGTTGATTGAGAGTGGTGATCCCTCTATGGGCTAGTTCCACAATGATATCATCTGGGAGAAGGTGTTGATGTGTGCTACCCATCCAAGGGTCCCTACCAATCAGGACATTTTCCCCATTGCCCACATCCAAAGAAAGATTATCCTCGATCAAATGGAAAGATTTTACAATGGCTTTCCAAATCACCGAACCTCCTAAATGTGATTTCCTGGGATTTATGATCCAGTCTAAGAGACTCACACCAGACAGATATTTCTGCTTTATCACCCGAGACCACAGACTACTAGACTTCACCAACCTCCATCCTCCCTTAGCAGCCAAGGCTTTAGAGAATAAGAAGATGTCCTTTAGACCCCACCCTCCCAATACTTTTGGGACTGCAATTATTTTCCAGTTAACCCATGGGGTAGTCTGATCTTCCTTTTTACCACTCCATAGAAATATGAAGCAAATTCTCCTTATCCTTTCAAGAATCCCTTTCGGGATCCAGGAAAGAGACATCCAATACACCGGAATTGCCTCCAAAACAGCTTTGACCAAAACTAATCTTCCTGCCCAAGAAAGCCACTTGTGACTCCAGACCATTAGTCGCTTTTTGAACCTTCCCAACTAGCCAGTACCAATCCTATTTCCGATACAGGTTGGCCTTCAAAGAGAAACCAATGTATTTAAGCCCTTCATCCAAACCTGATGTGTTATAAGGAAAGAACCTTGTTATAACCACCTCCTCTTCCGGTCTTAGCAAATGCGTAGTCAATGAAGATTTACCAGAATTGATCTCCATGCCAGTGGATTTTGTGAAAAGTTCCAAAATTTCCTGCAGAGCTCGAGAATATCCTTTCGTGCCAGAGCAGAATATTAGTACATCATCCACAAAAAGTAGATGTGTAATATTTAGATTTGGAGCTATTTGAATCCCAGTGAAATGACCTTCAGCTCTGGCTGCTCTTAAATCCCTGCTTAAACCTTCAGCAACCAAAAGGAAGAGGATTGGAGACAAGGGACAACCTTGTCTTAGACCTCTCTCAGCATGAAAAAAGGGAGAAGCCACTCCATTGATCAGCACAGAAAAGGAGACAGTTTTTATACATGACATAATCCATCTTATAAAATTGTTACCAAAACCAAGGTGGGTTAGAAGTAACCTCAGATACTACCAGCTTACTCTATCATACGCCTTAGAAAGATCGATTTTAAGAATAGCCCCCTTCAGTCTCCTAGTCTTTAAACTGTGAAGGCCTTCCTACGCTACCCCTATTGCCTCATGGATCTGGCGCCCTTCCAGGAACCCAAACTGTTCAGCTGAGATTTGAACTGAAAGTATAGCTTTCAGTCTTTTAGCAATTACTTTTGAGATAATCTTGTAGACACTGTTGCAGAAGGAGATTGGCCTAAACTCATTGAGAGAGATTGCATTATCTGTGTTTGGAATGAGCGCTATGAATGTAGAGTTGAAACTAGTCGGGATCCATCCAGACGACCTTGAGTCTTCTATCACCAGCAAAAGATCCCTCCCCAAGATATCAAAGAGGTCAAGAAAAAAGTCAATCGTCCATCCATCTGGCCCAGGGCTTTTATCTTTCTGAAAACTGCCCAAAACCTCCTTGAGTTCATCTTCCGTCACTTCCTTCATAAGCTCCCTATTGCCCTCCTCTTCCACAAAACGAGGAAACAACTGAGCCAATCTAATTACCTCCTCAATTGAGGCCTGTGGACGTGCTTTGAACAAACGCTGAAAGTGGTTTACCCCGCAAATGGCCTTATCTTCAAAAGTTACATGAGAGATTCCCTCCTCATCCTGAAGACTCCAAATAGTATTTGCCACCTTCCTTCCTCTGGCATATGCATGGAAAAATTTAGTGTTATCGTCCCCACATTCCAGCCAGAGAGCCCTACTTTTGAGTCTCCATGTTTCCTCTTTTTCCAACAGCAGTGTATTTCGTCTCCCCTCCAACTGTGACAGAGCCTCCTTAGATTCTTGCGAAGCAAAACCTCCTCCTTCTCCTTCGTATATCAACACTAGTGCTGCTTCTACATTCTTCAACTCAGCATCGTCTTTGCTTCTCTTTGCAACTTCCCACTCCTTGATTAACACTTTAAATCTTTTTATATTATCTGCGAACTGAAAGGCTGCCGATTGGTCATTAACCCCTTCGATAGGATTCCAGTGAGTGAAAAATAGATTTTTAAAAGTCTCATCCTGAAGCCATAATTTATTAAATTTTAAAGGGCTCGGTGGGTTGTTGGGCCCCTTTTTGATTTCAAAAAAAATTGGGAAATGATCAGATAGACCCCCACCGCCCACCCATTGTCTTACCAAGAAAAATCTGTCCACCAGCTGCTCTGCTACCAGAAAACGATCAATTCGTTTCGCCACCCTGGCATCCCCACTACGGTTATTTCTCCAGGTCAGCTTAATTTTTACAGGCTCAATGTCCAGCAAACCCTTCTCCACCAATTTCTGAACGAAATATCCTACCAAGGATTCCACCTGCGCATGAGGTCCCCAAACCTCATTGTGCCCCAGTGAGAAATTGAAGTCTCCACCCATCACAACCGTGTCACCAATCACCAAGGGATTTTGTAACAGAGAGTCCCAAAAAGGGACTCTATTGATGTAAGGCCCGTAAACATTAACCACTAAAAGAGACATCCCCAACTCTTCAGAAAATACTTCAACACCCAGCACAGCCTCTGTGCCAAAGGAATTAATCATCTTAACACAACTATTATTCCATCCCACCGCCAAGCCCCCAGAGCGGCCTCTAGCATCCAAAGTCACGAAAGACCACCCGGGTAACCAGCTTTCCTGTCGCTCTCGGATCACCTCACCTACTCCTAAAGTCTCTTGTAGCAAAATCACATCCGGGTGTTCAAGAGTAAGCACCCTAATGAAGGCTGATTTCTTGCCAGGCCCAACCAGCCCCCGACAATTAAAAGACAAGAGCTTCATAAACGACCTTTCTTCTTGGCCTGCTCCGCTCTAAGGGCCTTATCAATTGAAAGTTGTTTACCTCCTAACAAATCCTCCTTGGCTCTGAATTGAGCCTTGAAAATATTTGTCTTTCTCCCCCTTCCCCTTCGCACAGGCGGTGACAATTTTCCCAACCCAGAGGAAGGCTTAAGACAAGATCTGAGAAAATACCCCGAATCCGCAGAGTATGGAGGAGAGTGACAGGAATCTTCAGGAGGAATTTCAGGGTCAGGATCCAATACAACAGAGCTAGGATTTTCCATAGCAAGAGGAGGGGCTAGAGAAAGGGCGTTTGAAGCAGCATCAGTCAATCCCGGCCCTATGTCATGAGAGTCAAGCAGTACAGGGAGTGACGGGGGGGATCCAGACTGACCCGAAAGGGAAAGCTTCCTTAGACCATCAATCCAATCAAACCCAAGAAAGGAAACATTATTCAAGAACAGATTAACATTTGACAGATTGGGAAAAGTGGGTGTTCCCGGACCAGAATGATCCCCTGAAGCGTAACCAATAACCGATTCTGAGACCAGAGCTGGTGGATCTCTAACCCCTTCGTCCACCAGTGGTTTAGAGATGATCAATTCTTCAAAAGTCGGATCGCTGCTCAATTCATCCATAGAGGTTTGGGCCGAACCAGAGGAACCAGCAATCTTCACAGACGTACCCTTGAGTGCAGCCCCAAACGCTTTCCTTTGACTGCCATTCAGAGGACGCACCGACATCGTACAGGCCGAGACTGGATGCCTATAAACATGGCATCGCCTGCAACGAAATGGGACATTCTCATAGTCCACGGTTTGAGGGATAATCACCGGTCCCCAATCCAAATTTATAGACTCTGCCAATCCCTCCCTGAGATTTATATTTACCAGTATTCTGGCTACCTTCTTCTCCTTTGTTTCTAAGAAATATAGGTCCGCCTCCAGAAAAGACCCTAGTATATCGCCTATCCTCCTGAAATGATACAAATCCCAGAAGTGCAGAGGAAGAGCTAGCAGTCTTACCCAAATAGGAACAACGTCTACTCTTTCTTTTCTTGCGTCAAACAGAGGGCTCCAAGGTTTCATGAGAACAGGAGAATGGTCAATATGCCAGCATTTGTACTGTATCCATCTAAGGTCCTCCTCTTTCTCCAAATTGACCGCAAACCATCCTCTGTTCAACATCTCAACCACCGGAGCATAGCCTAACTGAGAGCCCCAAGTTGCCGTAGCCCAATCCTGAACAATTTTTTTGGTAAAATGCCTGCCCAGAACCCTCCCAACCAGAGTACATTTCGCCATATTCAGAACAGTGTCCCAAGCTAAATCTTCACCAACCACATAATTTTGAATCTTCTTGGTTTTGATCCAATTCTTCCTTCGACTATTTGAAGATCCCCTGACCCCTTCTTGTCTTCCATCGGATTCACCCAATACTCCTGACCGTCCACCACAGAGATCCCTTCCGGGAGACCCAAAACCACGCTGCTCAACTTCATCCAGCGGCACCCTCAGCTCATTCTCTGAGGATGCTCCACTTTGTCCCTTGCCCTGCGAGACCTGTCCTACCTCCCAGTCTGTGTTCACCTGGATAAATCCAGCCACAGCCTCGTACCCGCCTCGTTTGTCTGATACCGTAAACCCTAAATTCCTTGCTAGGATATCCCCCTCTTCCCTCCAGCGCGAAGACTCCAACAACGCATCAGTACGATGAACAGAAGACTCCACAAGTGAATCAATGGGAATAGGCTCTGACGGTGGGTGGGTAAAGGAGGCAGACGGAGAAGTAACATCAACCATCCCTAACGTCTCTAACCTAACCGGGCCCAAAACCTCCTGTCCCAAACTAGAGAGATCCACCATCTGTTCTATCAGCCCTCCACCTGGCACCTCCTAGATGTCAGAGCACTCCAACCCGTCGCTCGAATAATCAACCATGTCTAGATCCTCCATCGCTTCCAGAAAGGTAACCGTCACCGTCAAAAAACCCACAAGCTTCTACAAACCTCAAAAACCCCAACGGCTAGCCTCCGTCACAGATAATAACCTCCTATTCTCTATCCACAAAGGGCAAAACTGGACCTATCTTGAAGAAACCATGGCAGACCCTTGGCCCTAACTAGAGAGCTAGGCCATCCACGCCCGCCTTACAAATTATATAATGATCAAAATTTAATACACGAATTACAAAAGGTATTATATATTTACAAGTTATAATATTACCTACAAAAGATAAAATCTATTAAAGACATATACATTACCACTCTTATATGTTGAGTGTATTGAATAAATCACTTTTATCATATGTTAAATATATACAAACAAATATGAACAATGTATTAAACCATGAGAGGAATTTTATTAATATGGGAATCAACGTATATGGAAAAGAATTTAAGAATGTTTGGAAACCACGCTTGTTAATGGAACCAAAAGAAATAGATAAGGAACAAATTTGTGATGTTACATCGTAATTTTGAACTGAATAAGCTGAAAGCGATTTGTTAGGACACACAAGATATGATATACAATATCTAACTGCTAAACCAGGTTTACAGAGGTACCGAGGATATATTTTGAGCATTAAGAGTAAACTAAATTGCAACTTAAACTGTGCTTAAACTAGAGACTAAGAATGAAAGATACAGGAAATGTTAAAGTACTGGAAAATCAACCTTGACTCTAATTAACTATCTATGTATAAAAATCAATATTAACAATTCTGGAAATGACTGCAAATTTTGGAAAATTTTGTCTAAGTTCGAATGAAAGGCTGAAACACAGTCTGCAAGGAAGTATGAACGAATCATGCGAATGGCCGGCCGAATGGATTTTGAAGATATAAATTGCATAAAAACACAGGAAAATTATAGTTTATAAACAACTGTTGAGGACTAGAAATTCGTAGGCAACAATAGCAAGGGATTCTCCCCAGTCAATGTTCCCAACTAGCCCGTGACTGTTTGGTGTAGGGAATCCGTCCAGTTTGCGGTCCGGCTACCATAAGTCAAGTAACATAAAATAAAGGTTTTCACCGGTTGCAGCCCGGTCCACCGTGTATATTTTTGTATTTTTGACTTAAGATATGATATGCACGTGCCTAATTAACAATGCAGGGTGATAAATGATGCAAGGAGTAGTCACAAAGTGATGCGCAGGTTCTTACCTCTCGTCTTAGAACTCACAAGCATCTGAATCATATACACAGTAATAAAGTAAAGCTAACTAAGCTATCTCTAGAGAGCTGGATGTTAATTCGTGAGTAATGCATTTCTGTCCATGTGTTGTGGCAAATCACAGATAGCTGTTCTTATAACCAAACATATAAACATGAATAAAAGTATACATGATAAGATAGCTCATCAACAGTTAAAAATCCCATTTACTCACGATGGAAAATATCACAGAGTATACTAAAGAACATTCAGACAAGAACATAGGTTCAAGAAGTTAGAACGCTCTCACAGTTTAATGAAACATAGTTGAAAACAAAATAGTTCCCATTCAACATCGCTCATTTAATCACATTGATACATTCCACATAGCACTTTCTCTGACAGGCAAAATTTGCAATTTTTGATTGTAAAATGAAATAGTTCCTCTTACAAGCAATAGTTTACAAGTTTTCGAGGGGAAAAAGCCCCTCTTAGTTCTAACTTTCAGATATTTAAACTAAGACAGTTAACCACTTGGGCTGCCCCCAACGTGTGACCTTTCGGTCCCTCCAAAACGTTTCATATCTCTATTTTTATCTTTTCTGCACGCACTCATGATCCGCTGAGTAACTGACAAACCTTTCAGGTCTGCGCCTTTGTTGCTATTCATTTTGTCTTCTCCTTCGTTTGTCCTTCTTGAGATCCCGTCGACTTCAGTTCGACCTTTGCCCAAAATTTCCCAGCTTCCTTCTGCCACCTATCTCCCGGTTATACCCTCGCGCTGTGGGAATCTGAAAAGTATCTTGAGTCCACCTGCAAATAAACACCATCTATCATCCATTGGGATTGCATTTTCAATTAAAAGAAAAAAAAAACTACGTCTATAAACGAGTAATCATCAAGAGAGGCCGTGCAATGTCCTTCGGTTCTGGAAACCTTAACAGGTGCGGTCGCCACTGTCTCATCCACACATGGGCTTGAAAACTTGTTAACGGTGGGAAGAGGAAACCCATTGGTGGCTTAAAACATGAAACCTTGGCTGGGTAAACTTATTTACAGCTACATAAGCGTGTACCAACAGACGACGGGCGCTGCGAAACATTTGAGCCTATCGGAGTCAGAGAGGTTACGGCTTAAATTTTGGGTGGGAAAATTCCCAGTCGAAAATCAGAAAGACAAGGACATCGAAATCCAAGTGCTTTTCGCAGCTGCAACGGCGGAAGAAAAAAGGACTACAGACACACGACTAGAAATCGACACGCGTCGGTGGGCGGAGCGCTTACATTTCGGGTATCTAGCCGCTTTGGGAGCCGCAACGGCGGAAAGTGAACATACAACAAATTCTGATCAAACATAATTTGACGCCCGATCAATAAAAAAAATTAAGTGCTCGGAATAGCTTTAAAATTCAGCATGGTCAAAAACCTGTTCCACCCCTAAGACAGTGGCTTTTCAAAGAACAATTTATCTGATTCATCTTCGACTAGCAAAACCAAACTCAAAATTTGCAATCCCCAACAATTTTCAATCACAAGCAACTTTTGAAAAATAGGATGAGAGTCAATCTTCAAAATCATCCAAAATTAAAGCATGACCAAACAGTTCACGGATCCAAACGATTCAAAGCAACACTAAATCATAAAGGGGGGGACCAAAATTTAAATTTTTTTGGGGAAAACAGTTGCAGCTGCAACAATTGGTGATTACCTGGTGAACCTAGATCTCTGGATGATTATTCCTTGAGTGACAGACTGTTTATCAACAAACAAACTTATTGAATTCTTCCAGCTATCTATATTTCTCAAATGGCATATGTATATACCTTTAATCATTGATGATAGTCCAATTCGAGAGAGTGGAAACCAAAATTTTCAAGTCCGAATAACTCTGTTGAGGCCAAAAGATGAGTTTCATTGTTAATTTTGTCTTCAGGAAGCTGGCAGCTTAGACACCACACGATTGTAGTATACAGTAAACAGAAATATTCATTTGTTCCTCATTCCCATGCCACTTTAGCACTTTTTGTGCTTTTGGACTTTTGTCCTTTTCATATGAGTCCTCCTGCATGCCTTTCTTTCTGAATTTTAATTCAGGCTCCTCTATCTCAAGTGTCCTTTTGTGTGAGAGGCGTATTCATGTTTCAGCTCACGGATGGAGAGGAACTTTCGGCGATTTAGTACTTATAGGTTTAGCATTTGTTTTGATGTATAATGCTTTCATAGGAGTTTTTGACTCTTATCTGCCTTTTGGCGTTCATTTCTTGGTATGGGATCATTTTTATTTAATATACTGTTTACCTCGCTTCTTTCCATGGGCCCTTTGCTGTCACTCCCTAGGACATTTTAAATTTGACATGGATGGAGCCTCAAAATAGTATTCCAGGATTTTGATTCTGGTTTATTTCACAAGGGTTAAGCAGGACTTCAATGTGTACATAGCTATTTGAGAAAACTGCTAAAATGAAAGAAGTTCTGTTAGATAAATAGTAATATACAGTCTTATACCCAAGAATGTTAATCATTCCAAAAATTCTGATATTCCCCACGCAACCGAGGGCTTTCTTTCTTTATTGAAATCAATAAAATTTAAACTAAAACAAACTAAACATCATGACTCAAAGACGTCGGCCAAGCCGGATTATTTATATACAAGATAGAAAAACACAAACAAAACTCAGGGAAAATAGGGCTTGAGAACTAAGCCATTTACAGGCAAGTTCTCTTTCCACCCTTATAAATATTGCAACCTATAAGTGGAAGGGCCAAGCTTTGCCGCAATCTGGAAAGGACCTACCCACAACTGCTGGAATTTCGTGTGTTTTCCTTTCTCATCGTGGGGGTGATCCCACTTGAGAACCAAATCTCCCACTTCAAAGTCTTTTGTTCCTGCCTTATGTTTGTCGAACCATCTCTTTATTACCCCTTGTTGTTGCTTAAAGCGCTCTCTGGATTTAGATCGAACCTCTTATGCTTTCAAGAGATTATATATCCTCATTTGCAAAACTTCATCATCCGACCCTCTATATTCTTGAGCTATTATGGAAGAGGGTAGCATGATATTGGGGGGAAGAATGGATTCTTTACCATACACTAGAGTATATGGAGACACTCCTATTGAAGACTTGGGGGTGACTCTATCGGCCCAAAGGGCATTTGGTAGCGCCGAGTGCCAACTCCTCTGGTTTTTTATCACAATCTTCTTTAAAATTCTAATCAGATTTTTGTTAGTAGATTCAGCCAAGCCATTTCCTTGTGGATAGTAATTAGCAGAATAATGCAGCTTTATTCCTTTCTCATGAGCGAAATCAGTTAATTTAATCGATGAAAAGTAAGTAGCATTATCAAAGACTAAAGAAACTGGAACTCCAAACCTGGTCATAATATGGTCCTGCAGGAAGCTGATGACCGCGTCCTCATTTATTTTGCGTAGCGGGATGGCTTCGACCCAGCGAGTGAAGTAATCGGTTGCGGTCGGAATGTACCTGTGTTGTAGGGAAGAATTCGTCTTTATCTCCCCAATAATATCCAACCCCCATTGCTCGAACGGCTCCGTGATCATCACAGGCTTCAGTGGTCCAGCTGCTCTAGATTGTCTCCCACTACACCTTTGACAAATGTCACACTTCCTGACATGGGCATGTGCATCTTTGAAAAGCGTGGGCCAATAGTAACCGGCTCTGAGAATTTTGTGAGCTGTAGTATCTCCTGAAAAATGTCCCCCAGCAGGCTCGTCATGCAGATCTGTCATTACCTTCTTTGCATCTTCTTTCTTTAAGCATCTAAGAAGGACTCCGTCGTAATTTTTTCTGAATAATATTCCTTCAACAATTTGATAGGAGGCTGATTTAAGACACAACGCTCTCCTTTGCTTAGAATCCCAATGTTCTGGCAACAATCCTATCTGAAGGTAACGCACGAGGTCTCTATACCAGGATTCAAGGGCTGTGAACAAAGGACATACATCCATCAAGTGTAGTTCAGCCTCGTCGTCCCAGGTGTTTTCGTCATTGCTTCCATTTTCAATCATTAGTTTGCACAACCCTTGCCCTTTAACTATGGAAGCTGGCTTGAATTCGAGGTCATACTCTTGAAGAGCTGTTAACCAATTACCCCTTCTTTCTCCTAACTCCTTCTGTACAAAAAGGGAGCTCACAGCTGGGTATGGGACGATCACCTTGGTTCGATTTTTTAATATGTAGGGCCTGAATTGTTTCACTGCTTTGAATACTGCATAAGCTTGTTTATCAATAGCCGGGTAATTTAATTCGGCCCCTTCTAGACCAGTGGTCATGAAAGATATTGGGAATTCATCCCCTCCATATTCCTTTTGAGTAAGCACAGCTGCTAGCGAATCATCAGATGCAAAAGTATACAGAATAAAATCTTTATCGAAGTCTGGGATTTTTAGGGAAGGTGCGTGTGCAACAACAGTTTTAATCTTGCTGGATGCGTCCTTCTCAATCTTAGTCCATTTGAATTATGCGCTTTGCTTCACCATTTGCTGTAGCGGTTTGACAATCTGAGTGAAATCTGGCACAAATCTTTGTACGAAATTTATGGTTCCCATAAATGATTGCATCCCCTTTTTATTATCATCCCCTTTTTTATTATGGGGCAAGGGGATCTGTTCAATGGCCTTGATCCTTTCCGGATCTATAGAGATTCCCTTCTTTGAAACTATGTGACCCAGCAACTTACCCTCTGTAACAACGAACACACACTTCTTGGGGTTGATTGAGATACCATATTTCCGACAGCGTTCAAAAATCTGCCTTAAATGAAACGCGTGTTCTTCTCTCTTCTTTGAGAATATCGTAATATCATCAAGATACACTACAGCACTACGGCCAATCAAACTGCGGAAAGCTATGTCCATAGCCCTCTGGAACGTAGCTCCAGCATTTATAAGCCCAAAGGGAAGTCTTCTGTAAGTGAAGGTTCCCCATTTGGTCCTGAATGTTGTCTTCAATCTATCTTCTTCAGCTACTAATACTTGATTGTAGCCCGAGAAACCGTCCAATAAAGAAAATAGCTCAGAACCTGGGACCATTTGTAGTAGTTGTTCCATGGGTGGAACAGGATAGTTATCTTTATCTGAAGCGCGGTTTAAATTCCTGAAATCCATGCATAGCCTAATTTCTCCAGATCTTTTCCTCACTGGTACCAGATTTGAGACCCATTCCGAGTGTCTGACCTTAAAAATGATTCTAGCATCCAATAATTTCTTAACTTCACTTTGAATCAGAGGTTCCAATTTTGGGTGCATTTTTCTTAAAGGTTGCTGATAAGGTTTGACGCCAGATTTGATGGGGATAACATGCTGGATGATGCTGGTGTCATATGTCTTCAAATATTCATATGTCCAGGCGAAAACGTTTTTATATTGATTAAAAAGACTGATGAATTTATCTCTTTCTGCCGGTGAACAACATTTGCCAAGATTCACATATTTGGGATTTGTCTCAGTCCCTAAATTTATCAATTCAGACTATAGAGATGAGCTGTGAGTCTTCACGTTTGCTGGTCTTCTAAATTTTTCATTTAAATCGAACATTCTTTATAAGGTTCTGACTCCTTTAGGGATGAAATTATCATATTTCAGCTCGACTTGATGTTCTTCATCATCTATAATTTCCCCTTTAAATACCTCGTCATTTGTTAAGCATTCTATAATCTACTGATTGTCATTGAACACTCGTAGGTTGGTAATCATATCAGGGACCGAGGGCCTGAAAAGCAATTCAACGGAGCATCGATTATTAGTAGGCACAAGCCTAGTAGCTGATGTGTCCAACAAGTCAACTGCTGCATTTTTAAGTCTTGGAATTGAAACAATATTAAATGCGTTAAAACATTTGAGTAGGTCCCATACCTCATTTTGATATGCTTTTAAGTGAGGAGAGATACAATGTATTTGATTCTGAATCTATTTTACAATTATTTCAGAATCTCCAAAAACCTTCAGATTACTTACCTTTAAGTCGATTGCTTTCCTTAAACCTTGCACCAACGCTTCATACTCAGCCGTGTTACTCGTACATTCAAACTCTAGTCTACATGAAAGGAAATGTTTATTCTTCTGGGGGTCGATCAGGACACAGTCGGCCCCTAACTCTTCTAACGTCTTAGAGCCATCAAAAAACAATGTCCAGAAATCGCTAACTATTGCATGAGAATCTACTTCTACCGCTAAGTCTACTATTTTACAGTCAATTTCATCAGCCCGTGAAAATCGAAGGAGGTCAGGCTGGGCATCTGATGTATCACTGGCTTCTTCTACTTGGTAATTTCCCGGTTCTAACTCAATAAAGCAGTTCCCCAACACAGAATCCACTGGTTCATTTTTTTCTTCAAGTTGAGTAACGTTGTATTTCATGTGAGGTTCCCTTAGAATTTTAATTTGATTCGGGCTTCCTTTATACGGCAACCACAGATGCAACCAATCCAAGGCAAAATATCCGTTTAGTTTTGCCGACCAGTCTCTGCTCAGAACAAGCCCATAAGCGTATGTTGGCCACCACGATATCAATAACTTGACACACTTTATCATTTGAAGACAGGCGGACTAGGACATCCTCCATTTCTCCAATTACTTTCACATTCGTCCTATCTGGCTGAACGACCCTCCACGTGGATGGCTTAGGCTTCCCATTTATCTTTTTACAGACTGATATTGGCATGACGTTAACCGACGCCCCTGAGTCTACCAGGCAATTATGTACGTTGTGATTAAAAATTTCAAAAGTGAGAAGGAAAAGTGGATTCTTGTTCTTAGACTTACCCCCAATGCTTGCTTCCCCAATTTCTTCTTCCTCTTTGGGTTGATTATCAGTGGGAAGCCTCTCTTCTGATGCTTCAAGCACTTTCAAAAGTTTTTCCTTCTGCTGCGGCACCTTACACATTTCAAATAATGAAATATTCTCCCTTACCTTCTTTATATCTTCCACAGTATCATAATCCATCTGTGGTTCGGTGGGATGCGTCTTATCAGCGTTCATTCTTTCCTCATTGGGCTTGTCCAACGTATCATTCTGCCTAGGATCTTGGCTGGTAATGGTGAATTCGGGAATTTTATCGACTGCAGAATTATTTTGGAATTTCTTAACATTTTTCTGAAGCCTTTTAATCTTTGGGAGTATGAGACTATTTTCTTTAGCCGACCCTTGGATCCTTGTTGTTACATTCATTTCCATGACGTCCCTGTATCCCCAATTCTTTTCTTCCTCAGCATCGAATAACGACACAGAGTTCCACAGAACCATGGTCTCATCTTCTTGCTCTTTCGTGGCCATGTTACTGTCTTTTCTTTCTTCATCTCCATCTTCTATTAATTTAGAATCCAACAGCTGATTCATAACCAATTTCATTGAGTTTATCCATTGAGGACAATTCTTTTCAGAGTGGGGTTGCTGATGGAAAGTGCAAAAATTGTCCAATCCTACCTCCGTTAAATTCATAGATGCCGAATTGTGCGGAGGGGGTTGGGATTGATTGTTGTCCTCCTGTTTCTTGTAATAGGGCTTGTAGAACTTTTGAGCTTCCTTTTCTTTCTCCAAGTCTATGATTCTGTTGGAAAGCTTCTGCATCATTTTTGCCATACCTTCAAAATCTGGTGACTGCTCTTCCTTTGGCTTGGTAAACAACAAGGCTTTCCTTCCCGCACTTTTCTCTCCTGATCGTTCTGGATAATCTTCAATACTTTCCCTTTCAGCCTCTACTTTCTCCGCCTCCTCATAGGTCTCTGCTAAAGTGGGTTTGGCCTTTATTTTGGCAAACATGGCCAACTCGGGTCCCAAAGATGAGGTGTAATATTCAATTAGGACTTTATCTAAAGGTTTATCAGCTTCAGAGAAATTCTTGAGGTACGCTGCAAATCTTTGAGTGAACCTATGCACCTTCTCTTTTCTTTCTTTCTTTAAGGCGCATAGTCCTTTCATGAGGGCTGCATGAGTCTTCTGGGTTGCATACTTGCTTCTAAAGAGCCTCTCGAAGGTATCCCAATCTGGGATAGATTTTTCCGGCATACCAAAATACCAAGATGCTGCAGCTCCTTTGAGGGTGTGCGAGAATAGTCTACAGACTACATCTTCTTACTCCCCAACCCTTAATCCTTCTATTGCCAAATAAAAACTTTGCAGGTGGTCGTCTACTAGTATCTTGTCACTTGGGTCAAATTTGGGGAGCATATTTTCAAAGGATTGAGGTAAATCATGCAATGGAGGTGGCAGGTTTAAAGGTGATCTGGCCCTCCAGGCAGGCGGTGGATTCAGTGGGTTGGGTGGCTGATTGGTGTTTACGCCTGCCATGAGTCTAGGTGGAGAGTGAGGAGGTGAGAAAACAGGAGTGTGAGCAGGAGAATTGTGAGGAGTATCTAGGCCTTCTTGATTCAAAGGCAGTACAACTTCCTGTAATGCTGTTTCTACAAGTTCT
Source organism: Pseudotsuga menziesii (assembly GCA_001517045.1). Lineage (NCBI taxonomy): Eukaryota > Viridiplantae > Streptophyta > Pinopsida > Pinales > Pinaceae > Pseudotsuga > Pseudotsuga menziesii. The sequence goes on along the minus strand of LPNX010024789.1, from coordinate 109,353 downwards.
TCCCAATCTTCAACCAGCACTGAGTCTTCCAATATAGGATGATCCTTCCTTTTATATTCTCTTCTGGGCAATTCAGGGATGATTGGAAATCCTCTGATCTTCTTCACGTATGCCCTAGTGTGTCTTCTCAAATTATTAACAACTTCGTTGTCGATAGAAAACAAATGTTCTCTACCCCTTTCTTCCGGAATTGGATTATGAAGCCCACTGCTTTCTGAACTGTTACCGGTGGAATAGTCTCGGGAAAACGCGTTTCCTCGGCCAGCCATGCACTGGAGGCCCTCCTTCTAGTGCCAGAAACTGTTGAGGCCTGGAAATTCGCAGGCAACAACAGCAAGGGATTCTCCCCAGTCAACGTTCCCAACTAGCCCGTGACTGTTTGGTGTAGGGAATCCGTCCGGTTTGCGGTCCGGCTACCGTAAGTCAAGTAACATAAAATAAAGGTTTTCACCGGTTGCGGCCCAGTCCACCGTGTATATTTTTGTATTTTTTACTTAAGATATGATATGCACGTGCCTAATTAACAATGCAGGGTGATAAAGGATGCAAGGAGTAGTCACAAAGTGATGCACAGGTTCTTACCTCTCGTCTTAGAACTCACAAGCATCTGAATCATATACACAGTAATAAAGTAAAGCTAACTAAGCTATCTCTAGAGAGCTGGATGTTAATTCATGAGTAATGCATTTATGTCCATGTGTTGTGGCAAATCACAGATAACTGTTCTTATAACCAAACATATAAACATGAATAAAAGTATACATGATAAGATAGCTCATCAACAGTTAAAAATCCCATTTACTCACGGTGGAAAATATCACAGAGTATATTAAAGAACATTCAGACAAGAACATAGGTTCAGGAAGTTAGAACGCTCTCACAGTTTAATGAAACATAGTTGAAAATGAAATAGTTCCCATTCAACATCGCTCATTTAATCACATTGATACATTCCACATAGCACTTTCTCTGACAGGCAAAATTTGCAATTTCTGATTGTAAAATGAAATAGTTCCTCTTACAAGCAATAGTTTACAAGTTTTCAAGGGGAAAAATCCCCTCTTAGTTCTAACTTTCAGATATTTAAACTAAGACAGTTAACCGCTTGGGCTACTCCCAACGTGTGACCTTTCGGTCCCTCCAAAACGTTTCATATCTCTATTTTTATCTTTTCTGCGTGCACTCATGATCCGCTGAGTAACTGGCAAACCTTTCAGGTTTGCGCCTTTGTTGCTATTCATTTTGTCTTCTCCTTCGTTTTCCCTTCTTGCGATCTCGTCAGCTTCAGCTCGACCTTTGTCCAAAATTGCCCAGCTTCCTTCTGCCACCTATCTCCCGGTTATACCCTTGCGCTGTGGGAATCTAAAAAGTCTTTTGAGTCCACCTGCAAATAAACGCCATCTATCATCCATTGGGATTGCATTTTCAATTTTTTTTTTTAAAAACTACGTCTATAAATGAGTAATCATCAAGAGAGGCCGTGCAATGTCCTTCGGTTCTGGAAACCTTAACAGGTGCAGTCGCCACTGTCTCGTCCACACATGGGATTGAAAACTTGCTAACGGCGGGAAGAGGAAACGCATTGGCGGCTTAAAAAATGAAACCTTGGCTGGGTAAACTTATTTACAGCTGCATAAGCGTGTACTAACAGACGACGGGCGCTGCGAAACATTGGAGCCTATCGAAGTCGGAGAGGTTATGACTTAAATTTTGGGCAGGAAAATTCCCAGTCGGAAATGGGAAAGACAATGACATCGGAAGTCAAGTGCTTTTCATAGCTGCAACGGAGGAAGAAAAAAGGGCTACAGACACGTGACTAGAAATCGACACGCGTCGGTGGGCGGAGCGCTTACATTTCAGGTAGCTAGCCACTTTGGGAGCCGCAACGGTGGAAAGCGAACATACAACAACTTCCGATCAAACCTAATTTGACGCCCGATCAATAAAAAAAAATTACGTGTTCGGAACAACTTTAAAATTCAGCACGGTCAAAAACCTGTTCCACCCCCGAGATAGTGGCTTTTCAAAGAACAATTTATCTAATTCATCTTCGACTAGCAAAACCAAACTCAAAATTTGCGACCCCCAACAATTTTCAATCACAAGCAACTTCTGAAAAATAGGACGAGAGTCATTCTTCAAATCATCCAAAATTAAAGCATGACCAAATAGTTCACGGATCCAAACGATTCAAAGCAACACTAAATCATAAAGGGGGGGACCAAAATTTAAAAAATTTTGGGGAAAACAGTTGCAGCTGCAACAACAACAAAACAATTTCTATAGGAAAACGAAATACATAGACATAAAAACAAAATTACTTATCTGTAAAAACGAGAGGAAACTACCGAATATGCACAAATAGAACCTCTGCTTGTTGAGGGGCCCTTCCCAGCAGGAGGGGTTTTTTTCTTAAGCTACTCAGTCACCAATAATTAACAGAAAATGAAAATACTCATCAACAACTAAAACAGAGTCTTTTTATTAAGCTGAATCAAAGCTTACAAATTGTTTTTCTCCCCCCTCTTCTTCACAACCAAAGATGAATTTTTATAGTGATTACAATGGAGAGAAGGTCGACCTTTTAGTGGTCGACCTCTCTAATAAAAGAATGCCATAAAATATCAAAACAACTTCCATTGATGAGTTAAACTAAACAGGTCGTTTTCCCCAAATCATGCATGTTGGTTTCCTAGATCCACGCAACAGAACAGTGGGATGCTTGGACGAGATGTGAAGTGAATCTTTGCAGGAAGAGGCTCATAAACCATGTATGCTAGGTGGGCAACAAAACCCACATCTTGTGCATTGGTTCATTTCATCTTGAAGGCATTGTCCATATATCCTGGGTAAACAAAATGGTATAAAAAACATATCACATGAGGAATTATGTAATAATTCAACGCATTTTTCCACCATGGCTTAATTATTATATAAGTGGCTTATATGATGTGAATCTTTAAGTTTTACAATGATTATAATATTTTGTTTTAAGTGGAAACTTTTCCATATGACTTTAGTTAATAACTCTAATATAATATCATTTTATTTATTTATTTTTTGAAATTAAATTAAAAATATTCCAAAGTTGATCATCATGGCTTTTAGTTTACACTTGCATGATCAACATGACTTAAAACAATCGAAATATGAAGGTATAAAGGCAAACCAAGCTTAGTGGACCAATAATAAACGTGTAATCAAAACCCAGTGTGGAACTTAGGACCGGAAGAAGAGCTGAATGAAAGGTTAGATGAAGTACCGAAATGTTTATCATTTGCACAATATTGCGTTTAATACATTAAAAATAACATGTTAAGCTTCATTTACGTTTAAGTGTTTTAATTCATGAAATGCAATAAAAGACAGCCCTTTTTAAGGATAGTTATATCGAATTATAGTAAATAGGCGGGAAATTAATGTAAATAAAATCATTATAAAAGAAAATTCCGAAGCCCATCAATACACTACCCATTTTAGAATTTGTGTCCATATCTCACTCCATGGGAGGCTGAGTCCTAGGATTTAAAGGATACTCAGGTGATAATACTTGTATATGACGAGACCGACTCCAAGGGAAATCAACCTGTTTGAATAGGTCAAACTGATCTCAAAAGAAAACTCTAAGCTAACCAAGAAAAACAAACACTACTCACACTAATGCAACAATCAAAACTGTGACAGGAGTGTATTGAAAATATGGATTCTCATAGGATTATCAGATCACCACAAATCGCGATATACTGCAGGTTCCAACAATAAAACATGACAATGAGGATTGGGACCATACCCTTTCCTGAATACATGACTATTTGGATGATAGGTGCGTAGCAATCTCCCTGAGTGTTGTTCTCAGTGTATTACGGTGATAATATGGTCAAAGAGATTTTATCAATTGGTATAAGGACCCGTACAAGTGTCTCCCTATGTACACAAGGTACATGGGAGCTCAACCCCATACTAGTTTCATCTAATGCAAAATTGTTTGAAATGGGCCTTCCTATATATTGTTGAGTATGTGAAGCACCTTTCGATATACCTGAATGGTACGTTAAAGGCCATTCGATATACCAACAAGAAAATGTAATAACCACATCATTCCTGGGATGCAGTGTAGGAAATCAACAACAACTCCTACGTTTATAGATGCCAGGACATGTTTTCTAACCTAACACACCTTACTAAATATTTTAACCTAGAGTAGCATTTAATTTTATCTTGTATGTTTAAGTGAATGCATGAGGTGAAAAACTGAAATGTAAAACCATGCAGGTATGCACATGCAAGTCTTTCACTTTAAATTTTTGTTATTCCCTACTTAAAATAAGGACAGAGGTTTGGTTCTTTTTCCAAAACACAAATAAATTCCAAGCAAACAATATCAAACTATATGTTTCATTCCTATTGCAAGCACACAAAGATTTCTAATGCAAACCTTGAAAATAAAAATAATGAGATATCTTTTGAAAGAAAAGATACTATTACTACTTTGCACACAAAACTTTTCAATTCTTCAAATGAAATAAAGATTCAAAAGAAAAATTATTTTTGTTCTTTTTGCTGAAAAGAAAACATACAAGAAGCAACTCACCATGAATACCTGGAAGTTGATGAGACTAATCAAGTAATTAAGAGTCCATTCTTATGCTAAGATCTATGATCAATTTTCTCTCAATTTTTTTTCAGTAACAAGTATAAAGAGAATCTTTTGACAATCTATGAAGAAAAAAAAAAGATTAGTTTCCTTTCTGTTGATTATAACAACACTCAAAGATATAACTAGATAATTTGTTTTCAAAGAATTTCTCTTTCAAACCAGCTACAAATGAACAAGAAGCCTCAAAGGCCAAAATCAATCCTTACTATTGAAAATATAAACAAATAAAGCCTATAAGATTTTTCTAGATCTTGTTTAATGATTGCAACTATCAACAGTAAATCCAAAAACACTCAAAAACCAAAGTTCATATGCAAGATTTCGAAAATCAAATAGGAATTGAAAAACCTACCTGGAACAACACTTTGTGAGCTCAGTATAGAGCATTGCAGGCCAAGCACCGCACATTGCAAATAGATGCAAAGCTCTGGCACTACTACTTGTACACAATAAAGATGCAGTGGCATCGCTAGTTGCTTGAATGAAAGGTGTGGTGGCCGCTCCTTTCACTCTACCCAAGTGCGGTGGCCCAAAAAGATTTTGAAATCACAAGGATGCGAAAAAAGAAAAGTGTTAGAGCTTATACACTAGATACAAAGAACATAAAAGACATGAATATGAAGAATTAGAGGCAAATAGAGGTATATTTAACAATTTCAAATCAAATCTTACAAATTCACAACTACATTTGGTCTATGAATTGAAATTGAAAATTGAAGAAAAGCCACAACCAAGAATCTGATATCTCCCGAGTATGGTCACCACTTTTGTTACAAGAAATTCTCATCCAGTGCTGACAGAGGCTATTTCCCTATATTGAAACACTCAACACTAGAACAAAACAACTATAAGATAAATAAAATTCCCCTTGGATTGAATAAACTTCTTGAATTAACTACTCTTCTCACCTTCCACATGCTACAAAGTTCTGATCCTTTAAGTGTTTGATCTATGCGGATAACCTGCAAGAGACACAAAAAAACACAAACCAACGGTTAGAGTAACAATATGGTTTATGATCCTATGTAAAAAACCAAGGAGTTAAATAATAGTCACAACATGATTACTAGACAAACAAATGCTTATAGGAAAGAAACTATATTGGCATTAAAATATTAAGAAGGAGAGTATACAACCAATTCCTTGGTGTTGATAAATCTTCTCAAAGGAGTCCTGCCTCAAAGCCTTAAACTTTCCTACTAATCACTGAAGAGTATGACTGAATTTGGCCAAAATTTGGATGCAATAACATATTCTTCCTTTCCTTACCCACGAGGGGTGAGCTAGTATATAAAGAACTGAGAGGATAGGATAAGTTAAGGATTCTATGGGAGAGGTGTAGGGATGATCTTAGGATGGGGGATATCGGTCTCCAACTGTCCTGAATCATATGGATGAGGCTCCAAGAAGGCTAGCTTCGAGAAGCCTATCAAAACTTCCTTTTTTCCCTTCATAAGTTGAGCACCGCGCCTTGTTCAAGGAGAAAAGGCGGTACTAAAGGGGAACCATACCTTGTAAATGGGAAGTAGGTGCTGGCACCTCTCTTTCTAGATAACAAAAAAGTGTTGTTGATATGGGTACTGCAGCTTGTTCACAGGTAAAGTGTGGTGGTGGCCAAAACTATTAAATTATTCATCCTTGCTCATTTCCAACTCAAACCTTTGAGGAATTCAAGGAAAATACTGAGATACTTATCCCACAACATGGTTTTGGCTAGAATTGGGTGTAATAGTACAATAGACTCAGAATGTTTTAAGACACTCCTCTTTGATGCTTCTACTTTTTATTCAAAAAACTAGTTCTTTAATTGGATTGTTTTGCATAGTTTGGAGACTTGGCACATTAAGTGTTTGTAAAAATTCCTGAGTGTTATTTTATTCTTATATATGATAAATACACTTGAAATGTGTGTGATAATTTGAGAGTAAATATTCTTGATTGTGTTTGGGAAATGTCTATTGAAATTCTAGATCAATTTCCAATTTCTAGCTCCTTTAATGGAATTGTTTTGAGTAGACTTTGCATATGAAGTGTTTGAAAAAATGTTTGAATTATAGTAACTCTGTTATGATTGAAAAAACAATTTATTTATAGTTGGAATGGAATTTGAATGATTTTATGAGATGTGGATTTAATTATTCTAGCGATTCTTAGAATTCATATGAGTAGAATTATCTAGTTTTGTGAGTTGTTTAATGGATTGTATATGGGAGGAAAGCTACAAAATATGAATGTAGGTGATCCCTAATACATTTTACATGATATATAGTAGCTTTATATTTATATTTATTTTTTATTTGGAAAGTTAAATTGGAAACTAGGTACATTGCAGTGAAAATGGATAATTAGTTGTGGATTGAAATATCTGTTTTCGTAAAAAAAAAATGCTAAATCCATGTGCTTTATTTATAACATGTTAATGCTCTATATTTTTCTACTTATTAGGTGTGATCCTTTACTTATGGATACATTTAATTTTGGTTCAATTATTTAAACTCAATTCCTTGGGGTGAATGTTTACTAGCACTAGTGGAAAATGGGAGATTAGTGACCAAATAAATGACCAAAATCCACATATCAATGACCACTTTTGGTTTGGCGATAGCTGGTGGCTAATTTACGGTCTTTTATTACGCGACCAAAATTGGTCATTTTTATTTTGGTCATTTATAGCTTGTGAGCTGGTCATTTATTTGGTCATATATTTGGTCATTAATTTGGTCATATATTTGAATCAATGACCAAATATATGACCACATTTATAACCAAATTAATGACCACATGACAAACTAGAATATGACCAAATTTGGTCCCGTAATAAAAGACCGTAAATTAGCCACCAAAACTGCTTTTTTGTCATTGATATGCGAATTTTGGTCGTCTTTTTGGTCATTTATATCTCATTGTTTGGTCACGTATCTCTCAATTTTTTATCATTATATATGTGAATTTTGGTCATTAATCTCAATTATTGGTCACTAATTTAGTCATTTTTAGTCATTTTATGTGTGGTTATTATATTTTAGTAGTTTTAATAATGTCCATTATTAATCAATATAAATTTTTAATATGATATTATGTTTAAATTAAAAAAAAGAATCATAAATTATTTATCATCATCTAATACACATGAATTATGCAATGTCACGTTAATTAGTTAATTACAACACTTACAAATAATATAAAGTACAACCATATAAGTTTTAAACTGCACAAATTATATTATATGAAATGTCAAGTATTACAACAAATATGAGTTTTCTCAAAAACTATCTCCATGTAACTTTACATGAAAATCATCTAGTACATTGATGATTTTTCAAAATATTACAATATCTAAACCATCCCACTTGTACTTGGTTGCTAAGCCATGCTTAGATCCCGCGGAAGCTTCAAAACCATACTTAACAGCTTGAAACCCTCAACAACAGGCTCTTCATACTCAATGGCAAATCCTCAGTAGTGGGCTCTTCATACTCAATAGATCACTTATTTAAGCTCACCCCTGCAAAATCCAATAGAAAATTCTCACTTGTAAGTAGAAAAATAATGAACTGTAAAGTAGAAAAACAATGACGAAAATTATTTATAATGTTCAATAGTTAACAACAGTAACCAAGATCATGTGCAAAATAGGAAAATATAATCTAACAAATTCAATTTAAGAATTGGTTAATTAAACTTGAAAGGCTAAATCTACACTATTCAGTGCCTAAGAAAAATGAAGAATGTAATTTAAGTCTAGTATATATTAAAAAGCGTAGTGAATAGAAAAATAACACCATCTGCAATTAGGCTGACTCTCAACGTAAATAAGTTTGTCTGCATTAAAAGGAAAAGAACTCCAATAGGCATGAAAATTAATTGACAATCATGGTAGGTTTTGTCCTGACCTTTTCATCCACAACAATTCCATTCACTCCAGCATTCTTTGCAATTAATTTCAATGGGTAGCTTAAAGCCCGTTTAACACTGCCTGCACAAATCTATTGGCACCACAAAGGCCGACACAGTTTAAAGTCTATGTAATAACAAGTTGCAAAAGATTAAAAAAATGTAATTTTGTATACACATAATATTTCTACGTTCAACAAATAATGTGTCATTTGACTATAAAACATGGCTCTGGAATCTTTTCCACCCGCATTGAACTTGATCATGAATGAGAGAGACAAATATCACACATTTTGCTCATTGTTTTCAAGTGTATCTTTGATAGCATCAACCTTTGAAGGAAGCCTCAATAGACTACACTCGCCACCAACAACGATGCTTTCCTCAACATCTGCCTGTATACAGTCATGGTTGTAAATTAACTTAAACTTTCTCCATCATTTAAGCACATAACAACTATGAATCTATATTAGGTCTTTATGCAGAAGTTTAACTCCTTTATTACAAACAGTAGATTATTTTGAAGTGCCTTATCAAATATATACAATTCAATGTAGAATTAATTGTTTGTTCATGGAATATGAAGAGTACACAATAAATGTACAGTTGAGAACTTGTGTGTGTGTTGTCTCTTCTCTTATGCCCTTGCACACACTACCAATTTATGATCCCCTGTAAACTGACCACCTTTATCAAGAAAGTTGTAGGATTTACCAGTAGCATGATTAGTTGCAGATTGTTGAAGGGCAATTTCAAGCAGCCTGAATGCTTTAGCCACATCACAACTTTCAACCTACACAAACCACCTATGTTAATAATGACTTGTATTCTTTCAGACTTTTGGCTGTCATCTACTGAATTATCTTGAGAATCTTTTTTGAATGTAACAAATAAAATTTAATTTAATAATTTATGTTCTACTATAGCTTGAGATACCAACAAATGAATTATAGCAATAGATTGGTAAATAATAAATATACTGTACAAAGAGATCAAATGACCTTTCTTTTTTTCCACCTCCATTTTTTTGGACTTGGTCTGGCCTAAAGCTAGCCATGCTTTTATCTCCGGATCATCAATAGACTTTGTTGGATTCAATTCTTGCAATGGATGCCTTGTGATTTTGTCTGATCAATTTGGTATCAACACGACTGTAAATTTTATATGGGCAACCAGCTCACCTTCAAGGCACAAAGACATTATCAATTAATAATTGCATGCATTTACTAAGAAATCTTCAAATATAGTGGTCAAATGAGCATACCAATGAATTTGACACAAACCACCAAGTGTAATTGCAATGTGCAAACCAAATCCATGTTTTCAGTTTTGAAAGGATATGTTTTGATTGTATCTCAAATAAAGATGCAATAATTGATCAAAATTTGACATTAATTATGAATTTCAAACAGTGATACAATCTTGACTTCTTATGTCCCTTGAGAAATAGTAAATTCAGATCTCACAAAGGGAGTTTTGGCATACAAAGTTTTATCAGCATATTTCAAGTAAATGTCAACTTCAGAAACTCACAAACAACTCAAAGAAATTTTCCTAATCATTAAAAGCATAGATATATATGGAAACCCAAAATTATAAACTATAAACTATAAACCCCAAGAGCTAACCTCTGATTACTTGACCACTGCCAATTTCAAAATCTATTGGATCACACCTCTCAAAGCTTCAATCGAAAAATATCCCATCTGTAAGATATCCCTGCAATAAATGGAGGAAACCATGACAGTCTAGCTAAAATTTTATACTAAAGAGCCTACTACTCCAACACATAGTTAGGATTAACTGCTAAAACCCTCTGATCATTCTCAGTTAATTGGGATGATCCTTTTGTCCTAGGTACTGGTGCTGTCTAGCTGTCATCAAGAATCACGAGGACACCTTCCTTATCTATCAAATGATGCAAAACACGATATGAATTGCTTAACACAGTAACCCACTGCACCCTAGCTAATACTGCATAGGACCTTAAAATCAATGGAGAAGAAATTTAAAGAAAAATTATATTTAAGTTTTCCATACCTGTATAATAGATCTCACACATTTTACCTCCTCCAGTAGTCCACTCATTGTATCAAACACCTACTGGGAGTTCAAATCTTCAACATACCACTTGATTAAATATTCTTGTTTCAAACCATCCAAACCAGCCTCTGCAAAAACAAAATAATAAATAAATGAATCTATTTGTAACATCAGGTACTAAATGACCCATCAATCAACACAATGGAAGGTTACAATAGCATTGTGAGTTTCTTGATATGATTATCTTCAGCAAAATAGTGAGTGATTTATCAAATCGCTTTCAAAGTTATAAAAATTCCAGATGGTGTGCCAAGTTGCTAACAGATACAGTAACATGGATAGAACATGTAAATTGTCACAATACTATCTTTATTTGATTCTTCATGTTGTCTAAGCCGCATGACAAGTGCACGAGTAAATTTTTGGAAATGCTCATATGTAACTGTCATTTTCTTCTTTGGTTGATCACCATCTTTTCCTTCTACTACTGCTATCCCATCCCCTAAACAATAAAGTTGTAAATACAAAACCATGGGCATAACAATGCTGCAGCCCATCTAACATGTAAAAACCAATTTCTAACATAATGTATTCCATGCACTTACTTGAAGGTTGATGGTCATCTACTTCTGTAGGTTGGTTCTCGTTGACCCCAGCACCTCTATCTATATTATTATTCTCAGCATCTTCGAAATCAGCCAGATCAATCTCATTTGAGTCAACACTGTATAGCAGGGACACATATTAGATCATAACTTAACAAAATATTGCATCAAAATGAAACAAAGGTAAAAGAGAGAACGTTTGCAAAAAGGAAACTTGATGATGGATGTGATTATTATTCTTGCTGCCATATGAACATGGGCCGACCACACCTGGTAACATTCCAACAATCCCAGACAATCATTACAGGATATGTTATAGTATCTGCTAATGTCAGAAAATGTGGAAGTCCTATGTACCTCAGAATCCAAATGCACACGAGCAATGGACTCAGACAATCTTATCAAAGCTTCCAATTCTCTCACTATAATTATGTATGCAACTCGACTACCAGGTGTAGAATCACCTCGTCGTAAGGATACATATGCATCAACTAGAACCTTTCTGGCTTCGGTACCTAGCTATACTCAGTTCAAGCATAATTACCAATTAAGGCATTAAACAATCAATTGTGAAAAGCAATGTCAAGGGTTCCTGAAAAGAGGCAAATAATGCTAAAAGTTCTTTTGGAAATTGGAAGACTAGTTCAAGATGGGACAAAGAAACAACCTTTGGCTTAAGGGTTTTTGCGTAAGCAATGTAACACTGAATTTGAGCAGTAGTAAAAGATGGAGATAATGCCTCTTCATGCTTTTGGTGAACTCTAACAATATGATCTGCAATATGGTGATCTGTCTGATCATCTGGCTCATCTATCATGACATAAACTAGGTCAAACCTGGAGAGAATCATAGGAGGAAGTGCCACATTGTACTGCAAAACCAAACAACATGATGAGAAAGACCAAAAAAACATGTTGCAAATCTCAATCTAGTTTGAATGATGCTTTCGCTTTAAAATGACCTGCAGACATTACCTTTAGCGGCTTTGATTTATCATAACGCCCACCAGTAGGATTTGCAGCTGTTAAGATAGAGGTACGAGCATTGAGATTTGCTTGAATGCCAACTTTTGTAATGCTTATTGTCTGTTACTCCATAGCCTCATGAATTGAAACCTTTAATAGAAAATGTGTAGATCTTGTTAGAGGTGTGGATCAATGGCATGCCAATCCAATCAAAATGTAATTGAAAAGGCCAAGTGCAATACAAATTCCATAGCATTCACTAGAATATACCTGATCTTTTACATCCATTTTATCAAATTCATCTATACAGCAAATACCGTTGTCATCTAGCATCAAAGCTCCAGCCTGGATAGCATCACACATACCAGATTTTAATACCAAGTGGCTCATATTGTAAATAGAAATGGTTCCTACCAAAATTACAAGAGTAAAAAACAAAGACCCATGGGCCATATCCCATATTAAAACCCGCAATCTGGATGCTACTTACCCCTAATTAGACTATACAGGAAATGACAAGGAGATAAATCACAGTTTATATTCAAGGCTGATGAACTTTCTAAGTTTTATGAAGGTTAATATCACATTTATAAGTCTTGGAAAGATTATCATTCGTTGGTAGATTCGCAATAAAATGATAATCCTCATTCAATTCAAGACAACCAATATTAAAATCCGTTGTTGTTAATTCAAAGGCATTCCAAAATGCTTCTCAATTTTTTGTTTCATTTGATCTGATTTGAACATTGGTAAATACCCTTGCCAACTTTTTGCCGAGGCCGACTTTTTCAACATTGGTAAATACCCCCACTCACCTTAGTCTATAAAAGGAGAGGAGGGCACATTAGTTAGATAGCCTATGAGAGACAGAATTAGTGTGTTTTGATCTTTTGATGTGATAGCAAGTATTAGCACCCTGTGTGCTAGCTGCTGTTGTAATGTATAAGTAATAAAGAAATTAACATGATTGTTGTTGGAGCCTGCCTTGTTGTTTTGAGTTTCCAAATAACAAATTTATGTAGCTTGGCACCTAGTTATCTGTTGTTTTGATATAAGTTTATAAGGTATAGAATGTTGTGTATGTACTCTTGAGTTTATCTTACAAAGGCAAATACTAAGTTTTCCAGATTAGTGCAGGATTTCTTATTTGAGTACAGATCTGAACTATGAGTTAAAAACTTAACAAAAGGCATCCCTACTTGACCCCTATGGTACTCCTGATATAGTCCTAGTGGTCGTAGACGATGCAGATCCAACCAAGAACCAACTCATATAGTTTCATGATGGAAAACCAGAAGTGTCTACAAAATGCCAAAGCCATGCAGCCTCCAAACCAAAGACTCTCTTAGGTTTGAGTCAAACGACTTTTGAAAATCCAGAAAGCAGCGAAAGATTTTTGAAGAGCAATGATGGGCATCCTCAATAATAGCCTTGAGCATGAAGACGTGATCAATGGTCTGATGCTCCATGCAAAATCTTACCTGTCCTTTGGCTCTGAGGTGCCTCTGCTCAAGCTTATCGGATAGCCACAAACAACGAACTGTAGCATTTTAGGTACGCCCGACCATGATGGTCCCGTAGTTGTCCAGATATACACTACACCTAATTTGAAGATCGGATGGATGATATGTATTATGGTGTGACCATGACAAAGAAAAACTAGAACAAAAACCATGATCAAATAATCCACAACATGAAATAAGGGAGAGAGTGAATACCATGCTTGAGGAACTCGGCCTGGAAGCCTTCCTCATCAGAGGAAATAGATAAGAAAAGGATTTCTGCCCCGTCTTCAATCCCTCTCACAAGAGTGAGATCCAAGAAAGAGCTCATAGAACAACAAACTGAAAGAAACAAAGCTTTCAGAGCTCATAGTACCTTAATTGCATCATTCAACAGCCAGAGAGGTTGAATTGAAATTTCCCTCCAACTCTGTAAAAGGTTATGTCCTCATTTTTCTTGCTGTTAAGAAACAAAACCTTTAGATCTCAGAGTAACTTTGCTGCATCATCAACAGCCAGAAAGTTTGAATTGAAATTGCTCTCCAACTCTCTAAAAGGTTATGTCCTATTTTTGTTTGATGTTATTAAACGAGTTTGTAAGGCAATACTCAGACCAAATTGATAGAGAAGCAAAGTCTGTTAGTAAAATTTGTAAGCACTCTCACATAGCTTTGGGAACGACGTTCAATTTAGAAACTGGAATCCTTGCGAAGTATGCACTCTCAACCTACAAGTAAAGATGATGTCTATAGGAATTTTGGTAAAAAAACATATCTTTAATTAAACATGACACTTGCTTGAAAACAAAAAAATTGAGAGAACTTGCTGTTGATGTAGGTCATTAAAAAGGGACAATACAACCGCATATAACATCACTAGAAGACATTGCTGGTTATGTGTAGTTGAAAACTCAATAAAGAAAACTTGAAAAGCATTTGGAACAACATAAAGAATGTTCTACATATGACGATTCTTTAAATGTTTTATTTTTAAAGACAAAACAGAAATTGCTTAGAAACTAGTTGTCGTGAAGCTAAATCAAGAAAAGTAGTGATTATGTATTGGCCATGGAGAGTACATAGGCAAGAACTGTGTAAAAATGACACAGTTTAGTATTTACAGTGAGGAGAAAGATACTCACGCCATAGACAATGTTGTAGAACCTTTTCCAGCTTTTGCTTCGACAACTTCAGTTCCTCCATCTTGAGTACGCTTTGTCAGAGCTTTGATATCCTCATCTGAAAGATTGGTATTTGGTTTTGGAGTAGCCTAGAAAAAATGGAACAAGAAAATTTCAATCCCCATCCTAAACGTCTGTGGGAAGTTGGGCATTCATATACATTACAAACAGAAAACATAGGTAACTACTATCGATTATCAAATCCCTTTTACAGACCACAGTTTGCTACTGTCAGTACTCAGAACTCAGAAAAATGCACTGAAGAAAAGGACCATATGAAGTACTAATATAAATATGGCAGAAACCATATATGACTGACTCTGAACATGACTGAATCCTAACAGGATATCAACAGTATTCAACTCAGGACTGATCTTGGGTTATCCAACAATTATTGCTACTAACAGAACTATAAATATATTAGACATCATTGCTAACAATGTGCTGAGAAACTGATCAAAATTGGTTTAATCTCTTAAAAGGTAAGAAAATATACAGCTATTACTACCCGAGAAAAGAGAGGAAGAATAGTGACACCCGCATGTCCTCCTACAACAGGGACATCCACTTCTGCAAACACATACAAAATATTCCAAAAAGACCAACATGGTAAAAATTAAAACCAATAAAACACATTAAAATTTAAAAGCAACCAAAGGAAGATACTAGTATGTATGTATGTATTTATGTATGTAGCATGCTGGAAATAACCTGCTTGCAAAGCTACAACACTGAAAACAAGGACCAAAAAGAATTGATAACATTGCATACCTTCCACAGAGACACCTGCCTTGGCAGCATAGAAAGTCTTTGCTCGAACAACATCAAGCATGGTGACACCAAAGAGTTTTTTTTCATTGTAGGTTCCAGCCTTCTTGAAAACCTCAGCAGCAATGGGTACAGTTGAATTAACAGGATTGCTGATCATGTTTACTACAGCCTGCCATAATAAATTTAGAGCATGCGTATCAGGCTAACTACTTCATATTCGAACTTCTAACAGCTCACCACCCTCACATAAACTGAAGCATACAGTACAGGATTGTCACTTTCAAACCTTCAATCTAGTTCACAGGTAGTGTAAAGCGAGTAAATAATGTAATTAGAATACAAACATCCTATAGATCTGGCTTGGATTACAATCTGTACCAATCTTAAAAGAACAATAGTTGAGTTGTAATATGAGACTTGTGTACATCGTAGTACCATAAGAATTGAATTAGTGTCTGACTCGCAGTGAACACACACAGCAACTGAGCTACTGGATTTAAACCAGTTTCATAAAAATATATCTGCTAAACTAGAGTTGGTTTCAAGTTCAAGTTCTTACTAGAACCTTTTTGGCTTCAATACCTAGCTGTACTCCATTCAAGCATAATTCCAATTAAGGAATTAAACAATCAGTTGTGAAAAGCAATGTCAAGGGCTCCTGAAAAGAGGCAAAGAATGCTAAAAGTTCTTTTGGAAATTGGAATAGCAGTTCAAAATGGGAAAGAGAAACAACCTTTGGCTTAAGGGTTTTTGTGTAAGCAATGTAACGCCGGATTTGAGCAGTAGTAAAAGATGGAGATAATGCCTCTGCATGCTTTTGGTGAACTTAAACAATATGATCTGCAATATGGTGATCTGTCTGATCATCTGGCTCATCTATCATGACATACACAAGGTCAAACCTGGAGAGAATCGTAGGAGGAAGTCCCACATTGTACTGCAAAACCAAACAACATTATGAGAAAGACCAAAAAAACATGTTGCAAATATCAATCAAGTTTGAATGATGCTTTGGATTTAAAATGACTCGCAGACATAACCTTTAGCGGCTTTGATTTATCATAATGCCCACCAGTAGGATTTGCAACTGCTAAGATAGAGGTACAAGCATTGAGAGTTGCTTGAATGCCAGCTTTTGTAATGCTTATTGTTTGTTGCTCCATAGCCTCATGAATTGCAACCTTTAATAGTAAAAGTGTAGATCTTGTTAGAGGTTTGGATCAATGGCATTCCAATATAATCAAAATGTAATTGAAAAGGCCAAGTGCAATACAAATTCCATAGCATTCACTAGAATATACCTGATCTTTTACATCCATTTTATCAACTTCATCTATACAGCAAATACCGTTGTCATCCAGCATCAAAGCTCCAGCCTGGATAGCATCACACATACCAGATTTTAATACCAAGTGGCTCATATTGTAAATAGAAACGGTTCCTACCAAAATTACAAGAGTAAAAAACAAAGACCCATGGGACATATCCCATACTGAAACCCGCAATCTGGATGCTACTTACCCCTAATTAGACTATACAGGAAATGACAAGGAGATAAATCACAGTTTATATTCAAGGCTGATGAACTTTCTAAGTTTTATGAAGGTTAATATCACATTTATAAATCTTGGAAAGATTATCATTCCTTGGTAGCTTCGCAATAAAATGATAATCCTCATTCAATTCAAGACAACTGATATTAAAATCCGCTGTTGTTAATTCAAAGGGATTCGAAAATGCTTCTCAATTTTTTGTTTCATTTGATCTGATTTGAACATTGGTAAATACCCTTGCCAACTTTTTGCCGAGGCCGACTTTTTCAACATTGGTAAATACCCCCACTTACCTTAGTCTATAAAAGGAGAGGAGGGCACATTAGTTAGATAGCCTATGAGAGATAGAATTAGTGTGTTTTGAGCTTTTGATGTGATAGCAAGTATTAGCACCCTGTGTGCTAGCTGCTGTTGTAATGTATAAGTAATAAAGAAATTAACATGATTGTTGTTGGAACCTGCCTTGTTGTTTTGAGTTTCCAAATAACAAATTTATGTAGCTTGGCACCTAGTTATCTGTTGTTTTGATATAATTTTATAAGGTATAGAATGTTGTGTATGTACTCTTGAGTTTATCTTACAAAGGCAAATACTAAGTTTTCCAGATTAGTGCAGGATTTCTTATTTGAGTACAGATCTGAAATATGAGTTAAAAACTTAACAAAAGGCATCCCTGCTTGACCCCTATGGTACTCCTGATATAGTCCTAGTGGTCGTAGACGGTGCAGAGCCAACCAAGAACCAACTCATAGAGTTTCATGATGGAAAACTAGAAGTGTCTACAAAATTCCAAAGCCATGCAGCCTCCAAACCAAAGACTCTCTTAGGTTTGAGTCAAACGACTTTTGAAAATCCAGAAAGCAGCGGAAAATTTTTGAAGAGCAATGATGGGCATCCTCAATAATAGCCTTGAGCATGAAGACGTGATCAATGGTCTGATGCTCCATGCAAAATCTTACCTGTCCTTTGGCTCTGAGGTGCCTCTGCTCAAGCTTATCTGATAGCCACAAACAACGAACTGTAGCATTTTAGGTAAGCCCGACCATGATGGTCCCGTAGTTGTCCAGATCTACACTATACCTAATTTGAAGATCTGATGGATGATATGTATTATGGCGTGACCATGACAAAGAAAAACTAGAACAAAAAAACATGATCAAATAATCCACAAAATGAAATAAGGGAGAGAGTGAATACCATGCTTGAGGAACTCAGCCTGGAAGCCTTCCTCATCAGAGGAAATAGATAAGAAAAGGATTTCCACCCCGTCTTCAATCCCTCTCACAAGAGTGAGATCCAAGAAAGAGCTCATAGAACAACAAACTGAAAGAAACAAAGCCTTCAGAGCTCATAGTACCTTAAATGCATCATTCAACAGCCAGAGAGGTTGAATTTAAATTGCCCTCCAACTCTGTAAAAGGTTATGTCCTCATTTTGCTTGCTGTTAAGAAACAAAACCTTTAGATCTCAGAGTAACTTTGCTGCATCATCAATAGCCAGAAAGTTTGAATTGAAATTGCTCTCCAACTCTCTAAAAGGTTATGTCATGTTTTTGTTTGATGTTATTAAACGAGTTTGTAAGGCAATACTCAGGCCAAATTGATAGAGAAGCAAAGTCTGTTAGTAAAATTTGTAAGCACTCTCACATAGTTCTGGGAACGACATTCAATTTAGAAACTGGAATCCCTGCGAAGTATGCACTCTCAACCTACAAGTAAAGATGATGTCTATAGGAATTTTGGTAAAAAAACATATCTTTAATTAAACAGGACACTTGCTTAAAAACAAAAAAATTGAGAGAACTTGCTGTTGATGTAGGTCATTAAAAAGGGACAATACAACCGCATATAACATCACTAGAAGACATTGTTGGTTATGTGTAGTTGAAAACTCAATAAAGAAAACTTGAAAAGCATTTGGAACAACATAAAGAATGTTCTACATATAACGATTCTTTAAATGTTTTATTTTTAAAGACAAAACAGAAATTGCTTAGAAACTAGTTGTCGCGAAGCTAAATCAAGCAAAGTAGTGATTATGTATTGGCCATGGAGAGTACATAGGCAAGAACTGTGTAAAAATGACACAGTTTAGTATTTACAGTGAGGAGAAAGATACTCACGCCATAGACAATGTTGCAGAACCTTTTCCAGCTTTTGCTTCGACAACTTCAGTTCCTCCATCTTGAGTACGCTTTGTCAGAGCTTTGATATCCTCATCTGAAAGATTGGTATTTGGTTTTGGAGTAGCCTAGAAAAATTGGAACAAGAAAATGTCAATCCCCATCCTAAACGTCTGTGGGAAGTTGGGTATTCATATACATTGCAAACAGAAAACATAGGTAACTACTATCGATTATCAAATCCCTTTTACAGACCACAGTTTGCTACTGTCAGTACTCAGGACTCAGAACAATGCACTGAAGAAAAGGACCATATGAAGTACTAATATAAATATGGCAGAAACCATATATGACTGACTCCGAACATGACTGACTCCTAACAGGATATCAACAGTATTCAACTCAGGACTGATCTTGGGTTATCCAACAATTATTGCTACTAACAGAACTATAAATATATTAGAAATCATTGCTAACAATGTGCTGAGAAACTGATCAAAATCGGTTTAAACTCTTAAAAGGTAAGAAAATATATAGCTATTACTACCGGAGAAAAGAGAGGAAGAATAGTGACACCCGCATGTCCTCCTACAACAGGGACATCCACTTCTGCAATCACATACAAAATATTCCAAAAAGACCAACACTGTAAAAATTAAAACCAATAAAACACATTAAAATTTAAAAGCAACCAAAGGAAGATACTAGTATGTATGTATGTATTTATGTATGTAGCATGCTGGAAATAACCTGCTTGCAAAGCTACAACACTAAAAACAAGGACCAAAAAGAATTGATAACATTGCATACCTTCCACAGAGACACCTGCCTTGGCAGCATAGAAAGTCTTTGCTCGAACAACATCAAGCATGGTCACACCAAAGAGTTTTTTTTCATTGTAGGTTCCAGCCTTCTTGAAAACCTCAGCAGCAATGGGTACAATTGAATTAACAGGATTGCTGATCATGTTTACTACAGCCTGCCATAATAAATTTAGAGCATGCGTATCAGGCTATCTACTTCATATTCAAACTTCTAACAGCTCACCACCCTCACATAAACTGAAGCATACAGTACAGGATTGTCACTTTTAAACCTTCAATATAGTTCACAAGTAGTGTAAAGCGAGTAAATAATGTAATTAGAATACAAACATCCTATAGATCTGGCTTGGATTACAATCTGTACCAATTTTAAAAGAACAATAGTTGAGTTGTAATATGAGACTTGTGTACATCGTAGTACCATAAGAATTGAATTAGTGACTGACTCGCAGTGAACACACACAACAACTGAGCTACTGGATTTAAACCAGTTTCATAAAATATATCTGCTAAACTAGAGTTGGTTTCAATTTCAAGTTCTTACTAGAACCTTTTTGGCTTCAGTACCTAGTTGTACTCCATTCAAGCATAATTCCAATTAAGGAATTAAACAATCAATTGTGAAAAGCAATGTCAAGGGCTCCTGAAAAGAGGCAAAGAATGCTAAAAGTTCTTTTGGAAATTGGAAGAGCAGTTCAAAATGGGACAGAGAAACAACCTTTGGCTTAAGGGTTTTTGTGTAAGCAATGTAACGCCGGATTTGAGCAGTAGTAAAAGATGGAGATAATGCCTCTGCATGCTTTTGGTGAACTCAAACAATATGATCTGCAATATGGTGATCTTTCTAATCATCTGGCTCATCTATCATGACATACACAAGGTCAAACCTGGAGAGAATCGTAGGAGGAAGTCCCACATTGTACTGCAAAACCAAACAACATTATGAGAAAGACCAAAAAAACATGCTGCAAATATCAATCAAGTTTGAATGATGCTTTGGATTTAAAATGACCCGCAGACATAACCTTTAGCGGCTTTGATTTATCATAATGCCCACCAGTAGGATTTACAACTGCTAAAGCCTAAGATAGAGGTACGAGCATTGAGAGTTGCTTGAATGCCAGCTTTTGTAATGCTTATTGTTTGTTGCTCCATAGCCTCATGAATTGCAACCTTTAATAGTAAAAGTGTAGATCTTGTTAGAGGTTTGGATCAATGGCATTCCAATATAATCAAAATGTAATTGAAAAGTCCAAGTGCAATACAAATTCCATAGCATTCACTAGAATATACATGATCTTTTACGTGCATTTTATCAAATTCATATATACAGCAAATACCGTTGTCAAATAGAATAAAAGATCCAGCCTGGATAGCATAACACATACCAGATTTTAATACCAAGTGGCTTATATTGTAAATAGAAACGATGGCTACAAAAATTACAAGAATAAAAAACAAAGACCCATGGGCCATATCCCCTACTGAAACCCACAATCTAGATGCTACGTACCCCTAATTCGACTATACAGGAAATGACAAGGAGATAAACCACAACTTATATTCAAGGCTGATGAAATTTCTCTGTTTTATGAAGGTCAATATCAAATTTATAAGGCTTGGAAATATTAACATTCCTTGGTAGCTTCGCAATAAAATGCTAATCCTCATTCAATTCAAGGGAACCGATATTCAAATTCGTTGCTGTTAATTCAAAGGCATTCCAAAATGCTTCTCAATTTTTTTGTTTCATTTGATCTGATTTGAATAGAATGAACTTCTTGCTGGAAAACGTCTATAGCTTTATTAGCACAAGGACCATATAAATCAAAGCCTTGTAAGAATGGAAATCAAATAGACTACATTTCAAAGGCATGAACCATGGATTCTAGCATAAAATTAACACGATCAAACATTTGCCAGCACAACCTGTTAGCAATATTTACATGGGTTCACTAATTTATTCCCAAGAGTGGTCTAACTGACAAATATCACATATACCTGACTTTAATAACAAGTGGTTCACATAGTAAATAGATATGGCACCTTCCAAAATTACACTCTCAAGAAAATGAAGAGTAAGGTGATATCACCTTAAAAGTTTCATTTTCTAGGTTTTAGGAAGTTAAATATCACCTTAAAAAGTCTTGGAAAGTCCACATTCCTAGGTAGCTTCGACATAATAATGCTAACACTCGTTCAATTTAAGGGAACAAGTATTCAAATACGTTGTTGTTAATTTAGAGGAATTGCAAAATGCTTCTCAAACTTTGGTTTTATTGATTTGATTTGAATGGAATGAACTACTTGTTGGGGAATGCCTGTAAGTTTATTAAGACAAGGACCATATAAATCAAAGACTTGTAAGAAAGGCATTCAAACAGACTATAGTTGATTGGCATGAACAATGGATTCTAGCAGAAAATTAACAGGATCAAACATTTTCCAGTAGGACCTATTGGAAATATCTACACAGGTTGATTAATTTATTCCCATGAGTGATATACCTAAAAAGTACAAGTTGCCTTAGCCAAAGGCTAGGTTCAGACATGGATGCCCAAGAAAGTTGTGTTATGCCTGCAGGTTCTTGATGAAGGAAAGCTGACTACTCCAGAAGAATCTTGGAAACCTCCAAAGGAAGGCCACATAAAGATCAACTTCAATGGGGTAACAAAAGAAACCCCAGAAATCATGCCGTGGAGGAGACTTTCTTCTAGATCAAAAAAAGATGAGTTCAAAACAATCTAAGAGAAAGGAATAGGGGACTATACAAACAATCAAGACAAAGCCAATGCCTTGACTGCAGGGATGAAATTTTGCAAATGCTTGGTTTCAAGATATTGTGGTAGAAGAACTCTTAAATAATCATAAACACAATAAAAAGCAAGGATTATCCCCAAAATCAACTCTTTAAACAATTGAAATCATTAAAACAGGCCGGCTGCTCATTCAAAAATAGTGAATTTCATCATATTAGAAGCACTGCCATCACAGGAACAGATTGGGTGGCAAATCAGGAAATCGAGGTGGAAGATAGATATCTGAGAGTATTTAAGACTCCAGATATGAACAAGGAACAAAGATGAGACGGAATTTTAGAGAAGATCTTGGAGAGAGAATATGAATCAAATCAGATGACAATAAAACCCATAACAAAAAAGAAATAATTGCAGAATAATTACCTTTAACAGTTGACTAGCTTTGAGAAACTTAGCATCCCCTTGCCAGTATGAATTATTATCTTGTCTTCCTTGAAAGGTTGGTTTCAAAATATGTTTACATACTGACTTTCAAATGAAACCTATGCGCAACAATAATTAAGATAGCACAAGGTTTTGCCCAAATATGAGGATACGGGGCATTCTAGACCACCTGTATCATTGAATCTGCACCTTGGATTCAAGACCTAATGGGAGAAAGAAAACATGACCCCAACACTCCTTCAGTTGTTTCTTGCACTGTCTTTCTACAGAAAAATTTACCCCGTCTATAAATTTTCCTGGCACATGATAGAAATCACTTTTAAAGTTTTAAATTTATTACAAAATAGTGAACATCTCATTCCTTAAAATAGTGGAATTTGCATTATGCAGCATAAGTACAAGATACATCAGGAGATTCACTCGACAGTATTTCCACCAGTTTAAAATCAAGAATATAAGAGACTAGTGCATATGAATGAAAGCAACACAAATTTGGTTAGAGGTAAATTCATGGTTCAAGAAACAATTATGTGATGCCACAAACATATCATAAAGGGTCTCATGGCTCTAGGCCTCTGCTTTGCTGGCGTGTTTTTGTGGAATGTGGAATTTACCTCAGATCCAGATAGAGTTTTAAAAAGAAAAGTGTCGATTGGGACCCCAATAGGAAGAGCCACATGATGCATTCCTCCTCATCTGGGAATAACGGTGTTGAACAAATAAATAAAGTAAATCCAAGCCATAGGATGCACTTGGAGAGGAAACACAATTTATTCCCAAATGATTTCTCCGTTTCATTTTTTAAATTATATCTGAAACCTCCCCATTGCTTGTTGACTAGGCGCATATAATTATATCATACAACTGCTAAATCATGGGCGCATATAGGTCTCCAGGTTAAGATACCAATTAAGGTCAAATTAAGGAGACATATAGAGAAAGAAATTGTCTTCTACACTTCTGGATGATCTTAAGGAGGCTCCATGAGTTAAGGCTAATAGGTGTCTTCAAAGCCATCATTGGAACAAGAAATGAATACAATGGAGGGCACTCAATCAAATCCCTATATCGAGTTTATATTTTTTAGCAAAATTTGACAATTGATAAAATGGGTATCCAGAGCACTTACAGGAGTTGTAGATTTTTAACGAAATAGCGTGTTAAAAAACTCTCCTCGATTTTCATGTAGCTCACCATTCGCTTGTGATATATGATCTGCTAGAAATACATTAAATTTATCTACTTCTAATGCCTCCACCTCCTGCCTCTGCACCAAGTAAAACCAACAATGGAATAACGCAATGAAACCCTAGTTCACTAGCATTCAGAATCAGTAAAAAAGAAAATTAATTAAGCATTCAGGATCAAAATTTACCCTATTTCCTTTGTAAGGAACCTGCCCTACTCCTTTCCTCCTCTTTGATAATCACCATGAATGCATCCATCAATCATAATAAGGAGCAATTCCACAACCCTTCCCACAGTGCACATTGGTGTGGTATGTCTTTCTATTATTAATCTCTCCTTGCTCCGATTATTCTTGTTTTCTTTGTTCTTCGGCGAGGGTCTGTGTGCTTGTTCTTCAGTGAGGGTCTGTGCGCTTCTTCAGTCACTTGCTAAAATAAAATTATTACTTTATTAGTTGTTTTTTTTGCATTTGTATGTGGGTTGGAATCACAACAAACTAAAATAGAGAGAAGATGATTTCACCACACATTTCCGAGTTCTCTCTTACCCCATTGGTTTTGGGTTTGTATGTTTATAAATAAGGTTGAGATATTAAAAAAATCATGTAAATACCTCCAACCCATATCACTTGTAGGTTACAAGCGATGCTTTTGTAATGCAATCCCAATTATGAAATTTTTTTCATTCAATACGGATGACAAACACAATATCTCCCATCAATAGCACCATGGTTATCGCGAGCGATAGTGCCATTGTCCCTATAAGTTTCCTCTTATTTCTACATATTCGTTGTTAGTGTTGCATCAACTAATGGTATAGAGGATCACTCCTCGAAAGATCACTATCATTGAAAGTGATTTACTTTAGGCCTATGTATTGAGATGTAAAGTATTGAGATATAAATTGGTTAATGCTAACTCAAAGGTGATGACCAAATCAATTATATTAATAAATGCATCTCACATATTATATATCTTTTTCTTCTAATTATCTGTTTTTGTTATATATTAAACATATAAGTTGGCATGAATACACATTAATGTTTTCAATACAAATGGATAAAGTTTTATCTTCTTTAAAGTGTGCTTATTTATGTATGTGTTACAATTTATGATGAAATAAAGGAATTTATATTTAACCTATATTTCT
>LPNX010024789.1:31646-83362 GCA_001517045.1 Pseudotsuga menziesii | reverse complement strand
AACTCACTTAAATTTATCAATTTTGGTCATTTATCCCTTGAAAAAATATATGGTGACCAAACTTTTTGGTCTCCTAGTCACTAATCTCTCATTTTCCACTAGTGTAGTTTCAATGGAATTGATGGAAAATATCACCTTATGTGCAATTGAAATGGTATGAAAATAAAAAATTACTTGGATGTAGGTGCATGATTAAATATGTTGTTAATGGCTGTAGTATTTGTTTTGGGTTTAATGGCATAGTTACAAGTTTATTTTGTGCAAGACTAGTTGCTTATATTGAAAAACTAGTTAACTAGTCTTGTGGATTCTCTTTTGTAATTACCATAATTAATTATTGTAATTTTGGTAATTAAGAATTATTTACATGTAATTAGATGTTATTAAATCATTGGGATTTATAATTGATGGTTATTTGTTAAACAATTGGATTTGTTATAAGTGTTTTCATTTGTGCACTAAGTGTCATTAAGTGTCGTAATTAACACCTTAATTACTACTAAAATGTGAATACGAATAATTAGCCTTTAGAAGTGGTTATTATATCTGATATGGATTTGATTGAATGTTTTATGATGTTATATTATGTTAAGAAACTTTTCTAATCATTGGATTATTTTTTGGAATAGTTATTGAATTTATTGGTAATTAAAGGGATTTTGTCCAAATTAAATCACGAAAAAAGGAATTAAATATTTGTTTCACTAATAGGATAAGAAAAAAAGATCTAATTAGACTTATAGATCTAATGATATGTCCTTGAGACCCGTTGATATCCTCGACATACATTACAGGGAGTAGCAGAGCTGTAGTTGCAACACTGAGGTTGTTGGGCCTATTGGTCGCTTTATATTTGCTTGCTTGAATAAAAGTTAAATGTTGCATATATGAAGTTAATTGTGAAAGTGCTGCTATATTTGTGAAAGATGAAAATGTATTTTTTATATTAGATTTGGAATATGTGTTAAAAGAATCATATCCTTTTATGCATTTTGCTTAGTTATTTATTTCAAAAATTGAAGACTAGTATAGTATGCTTTGTTTATTTTTAACTAAAAATTAATTATTATTTGAGAAGATAAATAAATATGATAATGGAATGTTAAAAAAACTTATAATTATTGATTTGCAGCTCATAGTAGATAATTTAACCCAATAAGACTCCATAGAGATAAACAATATAGGATGAAAGTTAAATAGACAACCCTTGATGGCCCTGAAGAGGAGTATGTAGGAAGGAGGAGGAGTACTTCATACCTTGACTTGGAAGAATCGATTAAGAAATGTAATGAAATGATAACTCACCTTAAAAAACATATCATGAAAGAAATAATATCCGTAAATCCTACCCAAGACAATAAAGAAAGGAAAAGCAAGAAAACTTACTCTAGGATGGACTTTCCACCAAACAGTTACCGTGCGCCTCCCTTGAGAAAAAGAGATAGAAGTCTCGAGACAAGTATAGACATATTTTCAGATAACCGTAATAGTATAAGGAGAATGTATGAACATTATAAGTTTATGGGATAATTAATAAATATTAACCTCCAACCTTTAATGACGAAGTTAAATAGGGTGAATAAGTAGAAACATGGTTAGTAGGGCTCCACAAGTTTTTCCAATTGCATAATTATTCATCAACTATGGAAGAAAGAATAACTATCTATCATTTGAAGGGAAGAGCCCCTATTTGGTGGGAAAATTTAGTTAAACTTAAATATATTGATGAAGAAAATATCACTTGGAAAAAGTTTAAAAAGTATTTTCAATAAGAATACCTTTCAAAGAAATACTATGATAATAAGATGGAAGAACTCTTTGAACTTAAGCAAGGAAATTTAACTATGGATGCATACGAGAATAGATTTCTTGAATTGTAACTTATGCAGATTATATAAAAGACGATAAATTTATGATTCAAATATTTCTAAGTGGAGTCCCAACTTTTCACAGGGATAAGATTCAATATGATATGCCCAAGACCCTGAAAGAAGTAACCGAGAAGGAAAACCATTTGTATAAGTTGGATAAGAATAATGGACATAAGAACATAAAAAATAAGAAGAGTGTTACATGAGACAAAATAAAGAAGGGAACCAAGCTTCCTGTTAACATAATTGGTAATTTTCATAAGAAGCCTGATTCAGATAAGAGAACTCCTGTTAGATTTTGGAATTTTAATGAGAATCACTAAGCAAGGGATTGTCTGCATAAAAAAGGAGACAACATTCACTACATTAAGGAAGCAACAATAGGTGATGCTGGTAAGACTCAAAGGATTTATGTAGCTTTGGAAGGTAGGAAGGAAGATCATTAGTCTCACATGATAGAAGTGGCATGTAATATTGGCAATAGAACTGTGTCTATTTTAATTGATTCAAGAGTTAGTAACAGTTATGTTGCACCTAGTGTAGTTTTGAATTGTTCTCTTAAGAAAAGTAACCTTAAGGTAGTAGGCCTTGTACAATTAGCAACTGAAACTAAAAGAAAAGTAACAGAAATAGTAAGACAATGTCCTTTGCAAATGAATTGTTTAGAGACTTTAGAAAATTTGAATGTCATCCCTTTAGAATCTTATTATGTTTTGGTTCATATGGACTTGTTGACTACACATTGATATATCTTGGATTGTTACAATAAGACTTAGTACACATGTCTAGATGAAGAAGGAAACATAGCAACAATTAAAGGAGCACATACACTGATATCTTTAATATAGGTTACAACCATACAGTTAAAAAAGTGTTCTACAGAAGGGTTTCATATTTATGTAGCTCACCTAGAAGAATATAAGGAAAAGGAACCTTAGTTACAGGACTACCCAATATTATAGTAATTTACAGATGTATTTCAAGAGATACCCATAATGGCACCTATAAGAGATATATACTTTAATATTGATGTAGTGCCCAATATAATTCCTTCATCTAAAGTCCCTTATAGGATGAGTACACTTGAATTGAAAGAGTTACAAATGCAGTTAGAGGAGTTATTAAAGAAATATTATACAAGGTCTGGTGTTTCACCTTGGGGAGCACCGTCTTTTTTGTAAGAAATAAATATGGTACTTTGATACTTTGCATAGTGTAATGTCCCGGTTTTGACCCCGTTGCATTAGATGCATATGATGTATAAATTGTAAATGATCGGGGTGCGGAGCTAAAGGCCAAGGCCCCACCATTGATCGGTCATGCTATGTTTTGGATTTAAATTTGTCACTGATGGTATATCGGGGCATGCGACATATATTATGATGGTCATCATGTAAATATGCATCTATAATTAATTAAATGAACCCGACCAACTACGATCGTGGCAACTAAATCGAAAGGGGGCATGATTTTCACAAGGATAAGGGTGTGGGGGGGGATTTTTCAAACCTTGGCCAATGAGAGAAAAATGCCCATGTGTCTTCCCCCCTTGTGTTATCCAACCACCTTCATTGAATAATGGCTGCTGGTGGTTGAGGCAGTTAATGGTATTGGGAGTGGGGTGGCAGGACTATTAGTCCACACCCACACGCACACTCCACCCCTGTTGACTTCACTCACGCAGGCAATTCCACTCTCACCATGATTTTGTCTGTTTCTCCTCATGCACAGGCTCTTGGCGGTTTTGTTCTCACACAGACATTTTCTTGGCTCCACGAGTTTGTTGTACACCCACGTACTGCAATTTCGCGTCTTCTTGTAGCTGTTCACCTTCACGCACTTCCCATTGTTTGCTCATGGTTTGCAAGCACAGGAATTTTCCTGGTTTCCCCCACGTTGTTTTTCCTTCGCGGATTTGAGAAAGGTGTGGCTCCGTCCTTTACTCACGGGTCGATTGTGGGTTCGGCATTGTTTCTCACGCTCATCCACAGGCTGGGAGACTGTAATTTCTTTCCCAGCGTGGCCTGTATATGTTTTCTTGGTGATATCGTGCCCAGGACGGGCTATGTTTTCCCACGTTGTTGGCTGTGTTGTTGTGGTCTTCCTTACATGTTGGGGACTGTGGTAAATTCGCCTGAGAGTCATTTTGGCCACGATAGGGCCAAGAATGACTCAGAATTGGTTTTCACTGTCTTAAGCTGTATCAGCTGATTGATTGCCTGAGTGCAATGGTTGGTCTTCGGACTGTGTAGGGAGTAGGGATGTTGGCTTAGATTTGCTTGATAAACCTGGTGGCTGGAAACCACACAGACAGAGCTAGAGGGCTGGCCTTCTTCTCCATCACCCCTGAATAGCACTGGAAGGGAATGCAGGGCCTGAGGGACTGTGTAGCAGAGAAGGGACTGATTCCTTGTGTTGGGTGTGTTTGGGTGTCTTAGAGGTCAGGATAGTTATGGTGTAGGTGTTCTTGGCTCTGCAATGAGCTCACCAGCTTAGCATTTATCCTTTCCCACTCCTTGATGGCCTTATAAACCCAACTGTGTTGGCTTGGCTATGCTTGTGTATGCTTAACTATGTGTTAGCCTGCTAGTTCCCTTATTCCTTGGAGAATCATGCCCAACTCGGGGGTGGCAGCGCTGCTGAGAGATTAAGGAGCACGCTGGCCTATGGTTGGGTGGAACGTTGCAGCGACGTAGCTAGTTGCGGAGCGAAGTTTTCATAAGATAAGTGATCTTGTTCATTTTACTTCTGCAACTGTAAATTCTGTTAATGAAAATGATGAACCTGTTAAATGAATGCTGGCTTAAATGTATGATGTTTCCGCTGTGTCTGAAAGATGATTGCATCTGTGCATGATAAATGTTCATGTGTGTATGTTTAAGCATTCTGTTTTAGCAATTTTATTCATGTACATGTTCATGGGGCTCTTAGCCCGTGTGGTTTAAGCTTGTAGTCGCGTCCTCTTCGCCGGTCGGAGGCATGGGGACGTGACACATGGATTACATGCAATTGAATAAAGCAACTATCAATAACAAGTATCCTTTACCTAGAATTAATGACTTATTTGATCAGGTAATGGGTTCCAAAGTGTTTTGAAAGATAGATCTCAAGTCAGGGTATGATCAGGTCAAAATTAAGGAAGAGGACATCAATAAGACAACTTTTAGAACAAGATATGGTCACTATGAGTTTACAATTTTTCCATTTGGTTTTACGAATGCACTGGATACCATTTTGTGCTTGATGAATGGTATTTTTTGAAAATATATGGACAAGTTTGTGATTGTTTTCTTGGATTACAGATTAGTTTACTCTAAGACAAAGAAAGAACACAAAGAACACTTGAGACTAGTAATGTAGGTACTCAGAGAGAATCAACTTTATGCTAAGTTAAGTAAGTTCTCTTTTTATCAGAACATGATTCACAACTTCAGGCACATTGTAGCAGAAAAAAGGAATCTCAGTTGAACCCAAAAAGATAGAAGCAATTATGAATTGGCCAACACCTAAGAATGTGTCAGAAGTCAGATATCTTATGAGATTAGAAGGTTACTATCGTAGGTTTATAGAGGGATTTTTAAAGATTGTATATCTGTTAAATTATTTACAAAATAAAGGTATAAAGTTCGATTAGACATTTAAATGTGAAACAAGTTTTCAAAAGCTTAAAGAAATGCTTACTAGTGCACCGGATTTTAAAATTGCAAATCCATAAGAAAATTTTGTGGTATGTATAGATGCATGTCAACAGGGTATAGGTGGTGTGTTAACTCAGAATGAACATATTATTTGTTATGAGTCTAGGAATTTAAAGGAACAAAACAAAATTATGCTACACATGACTTGGAATTAGAAGTAGTAGCACATGCTGTACAGATACATAGACACTACTTAATGGGAAACAAATTTGAATTAAGAACTGATCACCATGGACTAAAATACTTGTTCAGACAACCTAATATAAATGCAAGACAAAAAACATGGATGGAGCTACTATGTGAATATGATTTTGACATTAAAAATATAAAAGGAAAATAAAATAAAGTGGCAGATGCACTCAGCAAGAAAATGCATGTGATGCACATAGTTATCAGTACTAGCAATTCATATTTAAAGGATAGAATAAAAGAGGAAAACAGTACAGATGAATTCTTTTAACAGGTAAAAGCAGGTTTGTAGCAACAGGGAATAAGACATAACTTTGAACACTATAAATTGGAAGATAGAATACTTAACTATAAGAACATGGTATACATTCCTAACTAATAAAACATAAAGAAATTGTTTTAAAAAGAAATGCATGATGTACCGTATGTAGATCAATATGGTTATCAAAAGACAATAGCATCTACTAATAAGGATGATTATTGGCCAGGAATGAAAATGGAAATTGCAGATTACATCGCTATATGCTAAGAATGTCAGAAAGTAAGATTTGTGTTAGGAACCCGTGTCAATCATTCTCTTTAATTTGTTAGTATATTGTTGTTGGACGAATATGCTTTGTAAGTCGTCTTGTGGGTATATTGTATCATCCCACATTCATGGGGAGTAATAGTTGTTTAGATTAGACTTAGTATATAAGTATGTTTTTATCCCACATTCATGGGGAGTAATAGTTGTTTAGATTAGACTTAGTATATAAGTACGTGTTGAGTTCGATGAAGGAATTCACAAGTTATTTGTATTGATATTTATCAAAGGAGGTTCTCCCCTCGAAGTGGCTCGCGATCAATAAATTCCTTCTATAATTTGATATTTTTGTTATATGATGCATTTTCATTATTTATTGCAAGAGGTTTCTCTCATTTGGTATCAGAGCACTTTCTTGGGCTCACTTGGTGGAATTTATGCCATTTTTTTTGTAGTGGATTCTCGACACTGTGATTATTGCAATAGTTCTTCTTCTTTGCATCCATTTGTTCTTTTCAATTGCAATTCCAGATCAAGGAATAATTTCTATCCGCTTAACTGTGGGAAGTACCTGGGCATAGCCCCAGTAGTACAAAATGAGAAATTAATGACTAAAAAATGACTAAAATCAGGCTATAAATGACTATTTTTGAGTCAGTGACTAATAGTAGCTAATTTTCACTATCTTATAGCTAGTCGTATTTCACTCAGTCATTAATAGATTGATTTATTAGTCATTGATAGTCAATGATTTAGTCACTAATTGCAACAATTAATGACCAAATATACAACTAAATAAACTAGTGGATAATAACAAATTAATGACTAAGCTAAATATGACCAAGATACGGGAAATTAGCTACTAATAGTCGTATATATGCAAATTTAGTCATTTTTGTAGTCACAAATTTATGATAGGGCATGGAGGAATCGAACCACCAACCTCCTGCCTATAATTAGGAAGGCGCTTTACGATTGAGCTAGAACCCTTTAAGAAGTTGTTATTTCTTGATAATGATGATATTCAAACAAATTTATGATAGATAGCAATCTACAAACTACATAATTAATACTATTACAACTTACCAGTAACTAGTATTTATGATAAACTAATTCCTGAGAGCCGTGTACAATTTTCCCTATCTGGCATATCCATTCATGTTACCAGAGAGAACGAAATACCTATGTTATGGATGTGATACCAATTAAGTCAACCAATTTACATAATATCTCTTGGTGTGCCTGAATATATGAGAAAAATAGCATTATATGAAATCAAGAAAAGTAAAAGTCAAATAAGGTAAGCAAACATTACCGTTCATAAAACAATCTATCGGCGACAATATAAAAATACATGAAAGCGAAATATTTCAGACTGAGTGTTGCAAAGCATAAGCTACCATATCAGCTAATTCTAGAAAATGAACATATTTTTATAGAAGTATGAAGGCTACCAAAATAAGCAAGAAAAATAAATTCAACACATATTTCAAAAAGTGTTGAATGAAATAATAAAACCATACCCAACATTATAGTTGACACATTTTATATGAAAATAAGTGTGAAACTTTCAATCATGTTTTTAAGTTTATCTCTGGCCAACCTGCCTTAGATATAGCCACAACTAGACAGATATAAATAATTATTAGAACCAAGGGCACTCCAGAAGTGCACTACAAGCAAAGTAATAAAGACAAGAAAAAAAAATCACCACGACGAAGGTAAGATTCGAGAATAGACAAATTTTGTATGGTGGTTCTACTGTATTTAGACACATAGGTGCTATAAGCAACAACAATTAGAAGATAACTAATTAGATAATTTTTAGTTATTATCACTTGACTCTTTTACAAGAAAAGTTGAAGAGAATGAGACAAACCTGTTCTCCCATAATTTAGCCTCCCTGCTAACACGAACTTCCTCAATCTTCTTGATGGCCTTCAAAGTATTTTGAACAACATTTCTATCATATCTCTCAGGCATGTTTCTTCTTCTCCCAAACTTGAACGTTGATGTCTAAACATGAATTTTTAGACATGACAACCCTCATGTGCGCTACCCCCATGCATTTATATGCCAGGGCAGTAGCTGCCATTTCTTTGTTTCTCTCATATGTTAAGGCACAAAACCTGTAAAGGTAATAGAGAAACTAACCTATCAATATTTGAATCAGCATGACTATATTTCAAAATTGTCTGAGAAATTTCCAAAAGTAAAGCTAATACAGTGTGCTCACGTCCAGATTGACTAATGAAAAAAATGGATAAAACTTTCAACTGAAACTCCAAGAGCTTATGAGACTTACTCACAGAGCCTGGCAGTATCTGTATACACCTTCATAGAATGATTTGTTTCTCCATGCTTTGCATTGTCAGAATTGCAAGGCTCCAATAATGAAGCACCATGAAGAAATTTTAAAGCCGCTGAAAGTAACGACTAGTGATTTCAAGGTCGCTACCTCCCATAGTCTGCAGCATCTATTGCAACTATGTTAGACTTCTAAGGCAGTTAGAATTTTAAACATCGGATTGCATCAAATCATGAGAATAATTTTAGGCTATGTATATATGGAGAAATAAGGATAATTAACGTCAAGTAGAACTTCAATTTGTCTGCAGAGTGTTTCAGATCCTTGGCCTCTTTCTATATAGGAATTCTTGTATCTTTCCCATGGTCTCTTCTAATAGGACTTGCAACAATTACTCCGTCAGGATCCCTTCTTGTAACTCCATTAGATGCTCAGTTCAATAGATTACTAATAGTCATCAGGGCCAATAAATATCTTCAACTATATACATCCCCAAGTAATTAAATGATTGCATTCAACTTATATACTTCTATAATAACCCTGCTTTTGAGGTAAATTCTAGCAACAATACAAGGGAATGAACCCTCAATTACCCCCAATAAAACTAGGAAATTGCAACAAGAAACACAGATGAACCATCAATTACCCCCAATAAAACTTGGGCATTGTAAGAGGAAACACTAAAATAATAGCAAAGGATTTTTATGTACTCAACAATAAAGAACCCCATTAAACAGCTTTTTTTTGTAGAATTTACCTCATCTTAAGAAAGATATCCATCAGGTACAAAAAACCCATCATTGTCATCATCTTCCTCAGATTTAAACTTATTTGTGTCCACCTCATTCTTTTCTTCCTCATCATCCTTGTCACAGTTAGGAAGACTTTCCCCAGGGTCTTCCATAAAGTTTTTAACAAAGTAAGAAAGTTAATAAAAATAATACAGATACTCTTACCAAATAGATTTAGTGATGAGTACCTCTTCCCATTCTTCATCACTATCATTCTCATAGTCCAAAGAAGAGTCCTCCCTAAAAGGATTTCGAGGCCCAATGCCATCACTGCATAAAAAAAAGAGTTAGAAACAAAAATTTCCCTCTTGTATACTACAATATTAAGAATCCATGAGCTTCAAGGTGTTTCAGATGTTCCTCGTCACGGGCTATCAAAATTAAAACACATTTTGCTTTGATAATTAAGAAACTTAAAATTATGCAAAGTATATTAACCTTTTCTTTGAGAAGGTTCCATAATAAGCAGGTCTATGTCTGTGATAAAACTACAAAAGATTTTTTCTCTTATTGTGAATCCTATTTTCTCTATGTACAGTGGTATTCCCATTATTTCAAGGAAAACCGTCACTCAAAACTTCTTTCTAGTCATTTACAAGGCTATTTGACATGAACTCATGATCTTCAACCTCACTATATGTCCGTTTTTTGTTTGTAGAGGATTGCAATTTTGGCAGCGCTACAGCTTCAGCAAATGCTCCCTGCAATTGAATTTCATTGAATAATGCAACTTTGGGTTTACGCTGGATACCCCAACTTAGATGTCTTTGTGCAGAAGTGTGCCAATTAAGATGGCACCAAGATACCAAGTGTGACCTAAGTACATCACACAATCAAATCGATTCAACTCAAAGTACTTAGAATATAGAAATAACATGACATATTCATGCCACATTTAGACATTTATAAAAAGCTAGAACATCAACCTTAGAAGATCCGCTATCTCTTTCTCTGTTGCTTTTAGCAATATTTTACCCATTGACAACATAACACCACTGTAAATCTGTGCATTTTCCTGCAAAGAATTATAAATTGTTTCATTTAATACAGTGGGCACTGTTTGAGTGTTACATGCATATTTTTTAAGAAATCGGTGCATCAGTGTGGTCTATTTTTGTATTGCAAGTTGCTTTTTCATCTCAACTTCTTCCTTTTCACGTTGCTTCTATTCTTTTTTTGCCTCTTCTTGCTGTCGTTTCTTTTCCTTCTACTGGTTCAAGGAAACTAAAGATGTTAGCAACTGTATCTGATGCCATTATGGAACACATAGTATAAGTGTTTCCCTATTGGAATGATATAAATCTTAAATTGAAAAAAGAGGTTTCCTACTTGAATTTGAAAGTTTAACTGTAATGTAATTAAGACAAGCATATTCCACGTATACTACAAAAGTAGAAGACAAAAAACATTGATAAATAACTTGATGAAATGGAATAAATAGAAAACACGATAAACTCAATATAGGATAACAAGTCCTCATAGTTGTAATAATCTAACAAAGAAAGTTTATATTGCCAACTTCTCACTTTCACAATTGCATCATCAACTGGATTAATAAATCATGCAAATGTGTTTCAATGAGCAATCAAAGAAAGTGATGTAGCCTTGGAATCTTACTTGAATGATGGCTTCCTTTTGAGCACGAGCTTGTTCCTTTTCCTACAAAGGTAATAAAAAATGTTTGTAAAAAATCCAAACCCTGGATTTTAAAACTTGCATTCTTCCATAACATTCCAACTAACCTGTTGAACCTTCTCCCTTTTCAGCTCCCGCTCCAACCGTTTTTGTTCCATCTCACTCTTCCATTCATTTTTTTCTTTCTCCTTAATTGCCTCTTTTTCCTTCAGCTTTCCTTGCTTGACCATTCTACATCAAAAGAAGAGATGTCGGCAACATTGAATATCTTCTACATAGAGTACATATCCAAAAGGCTAAATCTAATAACATCCAATTGAATTGACTTGCAAATTGATCTAATGCATAAATATGTGATTGAGAATCTTACATCTGTGCATTATTTTTCTAAAGCAAGTCTGCAACTGTAGCACAAATACTCATCTCATCATCAGCTTTAGCAAGCAATTACTCAGCTTTGGCTACATCTATTTTCCCACTTCCTTCTTATTCTAGTGATGAAAGTGCTGATAGCATTGCTATTTGTAAATAGGAAAAAAACTATATATATAGTTAGCTTTTCAATAGTGTATGTAAGACCTAAATTTTTTGCTCTGAATTCTTCCTTAGAAACAATTACCCAATTCCTTTTCATATGTTTACAGAAAAGTTAGAACTTGATCAAATGCTAGTTTTCACCATCAAGAACCACAAAATTTTACATTTCTTTCCTTTCAAGACAAGAGAACACTGATCAAAATTGAATGGGGGAATTGGTTGATATAATAAACCACTCAGATCCTATATGTTGCAAAATAGGGATAGTGGCCTTGATGCACCACAGTGAGTCTAAAAAGGTTCATAAGATGTCCTGCTGAAACGTTCATTTGCAAAATGACATATAGTATATGTGTAGGAATATTGACAATATCCTATGCTATCTATCCTCAAAAATACTTAGCAAGAAAAAATGAGCAAAACAGACACATGGAAAACACTATATCAGGTGCACCAGGGACTTATATTTCGTAATTGACATAGAGTAGTGACAACAAGCAACTGCCTTGCTTGTCTGAGAGGTTGATGGACTGTAAGTCTGTAAATTGGTAAGCTGTTTAAAGCAGAATTAAATATCAACAAAAGAAAATCCCATTCCAAGTCGAGGCATTCAAGTTTCAAACATATACTTATTTTGTTGAGGAACTTCATATCAATGAAGACATGGAAGCACGAGAGATGAAGAAGATTAAACATACAACAAAATGGCTCTTTTCCTGCAACCCTAGCCATAATCTAGTGAATCGCTAAGGCACTATCAGTGATGGAAAACTCCCACTGATTAACGTTGGACCACATCCCAACCAACGAGATATTTTTTTGGTACTTCTATCCTACTTCACAAGATATTAAGTTGTTATGTAGTTAGGAATCATTTTTACTTGCTCCACTTCCACTGAAGAGGAGTTATTTTCATGACAAAGAAGAATGCAAATGCATTTAGAAAGCGAAAAAAATTATGCCCATATAAAAGAAACTGGAAAGAATGTTGTACACTAAAAGGAACTTTGTAACTTTTCCATAATAAATAAGGCTCTGAACGGCCAATCTGCTTCTACTGCTTGCCAACTTTGAAAGTCATCCTTAGGAGATGTAGATTGATGGGAATGATGGAAGTACAAGAACATATGAGCTTGGTGGTATTAGCATGATCTTCCCAACTATAGATACGATGTTTGAAATGATTATGATTCTAAGGTATTAGTATGATAGTGTAGGTTGAAGGGACAACCAGTGATTCAATTCCTCAAGTAATCTTTTGTAGTGCTGCAAAAATTGGCATCGGTAAATAATTGCACGGGGTCATCAACTCAGAAAATCTGCTTAATGGGGAAACTTCGAAAAAACTTGGCAAGCATAAACTCAGACCTGGAAAGCTCGAAGAACTCAGCAACCAAAAAAACTAGGAAAATTTCAGAGGAATTGGGAGTAATCCGAGATTTACATATCTTCTTCACTGCTTAGTGTATCCAATTCAGATTAGGGTACTAGCTGTTGAATTTATGGGGACTAGCTCCCTGTTAAATCTGAGATTCATGGATGTAATCAGTCTGAAAAATATGTGACTAAAAACCTTCACCAAATTTTGACTTCTTCACATAAACCTACTCTACTGGTAACTTATATTCACCTAGTTTCGGTGGATTTGATTATTGGAAGAATCTACAAATCCTTATGGCTAGGTCAAACACTTCAAGAAAATATGGTTAAAAGTAAAGGTTTTAGTTCGAATTGATGGACAAAATTCAGTTCCAAGCATTAGGTAAATCAAATATTTTTTTGTAGTCTATGTTATGTTATATATTTTACCTTGTTGTTTCTTAAGTAATAAAATGTTTCTTATATATCTTTTACTCTGCTATTTCTTAAGTAATAAAATGTTTTTTATAGATCTTTTACCCTGCTGTTTCTTAAGTAGTAAAAAATTTTCAGTTTGAATGAGTGGCTAAAT
Source organism: Pseudotsuga menziesii (assembly GCA_001517045.1). Lineage (NCBI taxonomy): Eukaryota > Viridiplantae > Streptophyta > Pinopsida > Pinales > Pinaceae > Pseudotsuga > Pseudotsuga menziesii. Next base: position 69,856 of record LPNX010024789.1, on the reverse strand, counting down.
GCTTGACATTTTGCAAACATCAAAAATCTCATGTTGGTAGTCTATTAAAGAAAATAGCACCAAGTCAACCAAACTGCCTCGTCAAGTTTATGAAGCAATGCCAATGGAATATATACCCGCTTGAGCTCTTTTATGCCAAGCAAGAGGAAAGGATTTTGCTTGTCTTTGCAGATGTACCTTGCATTTCTGCAACTGATGCAGGATTGGGAACAATAAAGAAAGTGACTTATTTTCATTGCAGAGAAGCTGTGGAAGGAGAAAGTGAACCACCAAAATACAATAAGATATCTTGATTAAATTTTATTTTGATCTGGTGAAAAAATAAATTGATTGCACCTATAATAGCCAGGTGCATCTACATATAACTTATTTGGAAATATTCAACTTTAATATGTTAAATTGAAGGTTTGCAAATAAAAAATTTAACAAACAAATCCATATTAACCCTATATCTTTTAGGTACCGAGATCAATTCTTTTGATTTCTGTGTTTATTAGATCCTGATTTAGTTAAGATGAATCTTTACTACTGAACACAATAGCCCATGACTGAATTCATGTGATTTATCTATCTAGTCTCAGAAATCATAAGTATAAATGGAGTGCACAATTAATCTAATTCAACATAATTGTTGATAAAGAAGAATGAATCATAACATTACGGTGATAATAGTAAGTTTTACAAGGAAAATCTGAAAATACAACACATACTAATCCATAGATAGAAGTAGTAGCACACGCTTGGAAATCACAAGTCACCCAAAACACATTACTGCCCGTGTCAAGTGCTACAAGTAATCTTACGTTGGGAGTGCCTAATCACAAGTCACCCATAACACATTACTGCCCGTGTCAAGTGCTACAAGTAAGCTTACATTGGGAGTGCCCACTTGAACCCTGGTGTAGAACAAACTATCCAAACCACAAAACAATAATTTAGGAGTCTAATGACTCATTGAATTACAATAACACGGAGCTTTCAAAACTAGAAATCCAAAGCTTTAACTGTCCAAAATCTATGGATTATCATATCTATGATCTATTGAAAAATTAATCGATTCCTTCCGAAGTTGGGAGCCAAATGACTCACTAAATTACAATAGCATGGAGCTTTAGTAATTTTTGTATTGAACTTCAGTAATAGCTTTGAAAACTAGAAACCCAGTGCTTTAATTGTACAATATCCTACCATGAAATACCATAGCTATGATCTATCGAAAAATGAACCGATTCTTTCTTAGGTTTTACAAATATCAACCTAAATTATTTTATTTTGGGATCATTCCAAATTGATGTGCAATATAATTAATAGAAAATGAAGTAGAACTGGGTATCCCAACTGTACATTTTTCTCTATCTCATTCCCTTTTAAAAATGTCCGAGACGGGTAGTTGGCGAATTTACGAGCATGGAGAGCTGAATCACGATGATAGATTGCTCTGTAATACTCATTGCTTTCCTCCAACTTTTGAGTAAGGAAGGCTTTCTGGTGAAAAAATAAATTGATTGCACCCATAGTAGCCAGGTGCATCTACATATAACTTATTTGGAAATATTCAACTTTAATATGTTAAATATAACTTCTCTTGCTAAAGACATTGTAAAGGTCTGTGAAATAACAGGATTGAAATTCAGCAGATGAGGGTATAGATCAAGGATAATTTTAGGGGCGAAATTTATCCCATGGGCTATTTTTAAGGGTTTTTCTCCAAAAAAAGATTCGCCATTTTGCATTTTTTGAGGCCCTATTTTGCCCAATTTTGACGGGTAAGCTTTTTTCACCCTAAAAATCGCCAAATTATTATATAAACAATACAAAATCCTTGGAAATTAAAATATTTTTTGAAAAATATCGCCAAACATTTTATAGTTGGTGTTTTAAGAATTGGTAAGATTCGCCAACATTTATACACTTTTAAATAAGTATGGTTCCTTAAAATAATCCCTAGTATAGATCTATAGGGCCGAGAGTCCCTGATGATATTATCACAGATTGGAAACGCTGAAACACTGGCTTTATGGCAAGTGAAGCATCAAGGAAACTAAGCTACAAAACCATAAGCACATTATAAACAAGAATTCACCTTTGTAGATAGAATACGTGCTGTATTTTGTATGGCCTAAAGTATGAAGATAGACAGTGAAATAACAAAAATGCTTTATAAAACATGCTAGATAACAACAAGCATACCTGCAAAATATGATTTGGAACATTAGGCATTCTTTCATCAAAAGGCTCAATGATGATAGAAAACCCTTGGTTGTATGTGCCTATCAGTGTTGCAAAATCAAACACTATTTGGATATGCAGAAATTCATCCATGTTAGTTATTTCTAGCGTCACCAGAAGTCAATGCAAGCGATCATAGAAGAATTTCAACATTTTATGGTCGATTCCAGCTTGTTTATTAACATTAGCAACAAATGGCACAAGCCCTTCCATTTCCACATTCTCAGTTCTTAGATGGATTTTCAGATATTGTACTAATCTTTTTAAAACGAACAAAAAATGTTCAACTCGTCTAATATTTCCAGGCACAGCTTCCTTACAATATCATCTGGTAGAAGAGGATTGGAAATCCATGTGTCTGAGACTATAATGCAAGCACATTCCAATTGTTATTGCAAAATAATATTGGATGTTCCAACCTCAAGAGATTTCAACATAGAAAAAAGATCACTTCTACATTTATTTGTTCCAACAATTCAAGAAGGAAATGAAATATTTCATAGCTCACAAAACAACTACTTGGTCTATTGGATAGATATTGATAAGGATAGAGGTGCAACAATTTCTGCCACAAACTCTTTTCAAAATCCATAAATCTGGAATCCCCTAGGCCGGGCGAAGTAAAGATATGGTTTCTGGCTGGGTAAACGTGGGGTTCTGGAAGTGTAATTAAAATCATAAATGTAACCCATATGAAGAGTAACAACTAGTTCAACTTGGAAACATGTGCTCATTGAAGAAGACTGCATGAAACCTCAAAATCTACTGCATGCAAATACTAAGAGAGGTTGGAAGAAAGAGAACGAGAGAAACCTTGTCACAAGATGACTCAATTCATATAGATAATGTCTATGTGATTGAATACATTATAGTAATTTAAAATTGGTTTTACATGAATGAGCATGAAATGAAATCTAATGTTTATAATATTGAGCTTATTTTTCTTATTGCAATGATTTAAATGAAAGGGCATGAAATGAAATCTAATGTCTATAATATTGAGCTTTTTTCCCTATTGCAATGCTTTAAAGAACTTATTCATCTTACCTATTCTACAATACCTTGCTTTAAATAACTTATTCATCTTACGTACTCTATAATACCTTGCTCTATAGAGTTTATTCAACTTACCCTACTTTACAATACCCTATTAAATGAAGCAAAGTGAAATCATACCACCAACCTAACAACTTAAGCATTTCATCAACACAATAAATTCTTCCTTTATGTTTACTCATCATCCAAAACAAGGTTTGATAAAAAAATTCAAGTGAATCAATGTTGGAAACTCCATGAAATAAGGGTTGAAAGTTGAAATGTGTTCAAGAAGACCGCGAAGAACTCCAACATCATGCCAAAAAGGACATCTACCAATTACTTTGACTCCTCTAGATAGGAATAATGTACATTATAAACATCATGAGTAGCATAAATCAATCCGTTATGATTCCCCCACAATACCATCATCACTGCCCTCAAGTAACAAGTGCCTACTGGGTTCTGCAAAACTATTCAAGGTTATCTTCCAAGGTGTATATAAGATGTGACATAACCCTTCATATTTAAAAAAAATTACAGATCCAAATTTAGGCTTTGAAACCCTCTTTTTAATGAGAATTTTGTTTTAATATAATGTACCATTAAATTTTTACTTCCCATAAATTTTAAACATTAAATCACAATTTTCAGGTGAAAGCACATGCGGAACATGAAAATAAATTGAAGAAAAAAGATTGAAATTTTTACAATAAAAATCATACTCTGCATACAATTGCATGTCCTAGAATACAATTGCATCCCCTAGAACACATTTTCCAACTGAAAATTCATTCATAATTTTACCTGGACTGGTTATATCTCAGAAAGATGTTAATACATCTAGGTTCAACTATCTAATGATAAGTGGATTATAAAGTTATGTGACGTCTGTCTCTCATGCAGTACTCATCAATGGAGTGACCTACAAGAATTTTAAGATAGGGTTTAAAAATAATAAATTCTGGTTACTTTTGGATTGCCAAAACGTGATTCAGTATCATAAACATGGCCACCATTGTGCATGGATCGTTGGAAGAGATTTTCAAGGAATGATTGAAGATTTAAGTTACTATGAAATCCATGAACAGTCCAATGGCCATATTGTACATACAATCTTATACAATACATGATTACCTATCAGTGTTCACATAACAGCTTGCAAGTTAAAGCAATGTGATTACAAGATTCAGAGTGATACAAATGTTATTGCGGTTTCATATATAGTTGCATTTCCTGAATCAGCAGAAGCGACTGTAGCTTCATTGACAGAATCCCCAACTTAATAAGCAAAAGTCAAGAGCATCTACTGCTATTGGTTTTGCTCTAGCTACCCTTGCTTCTCTTGCTGCTGGCGTTAGATCCTCTGGTCATTAGTTACAGGGACCTTCAACGTTGCTCGATTGAAAGCAGCTCAAGCCTGATCGCATGCATTTGGCATAATTAATTTTGAAAACAGCTAGAAAGTTTCTACCAGCAGCCAATTCTTGCGAGAACTGAGATTCATTTTGCATGATAGCACTGCTACAATAAGACCATCTGCGTTTCTGCCACAAACTCTCAGTTTGACATCCATAAATCTAAATGTGGAAGTCGTTAGGTTTTGTGAGAAAAGATCCGGTTTCTGGTTGAGAAAACATGGGGTTCTGGGAGTGAAATAACCCAGAGCTTGAATTTTATCTTTTCAAAACTAGAAATCCAGAGCTTTAATTGTCCAAAATCTATGTATTATCATATTTATGATCTATTGAAAAATTAATCAATTCCTTCTGAATTTAGGAGCCAAATGACTGATTAAATTACAACATGGAGCTTTAGTAATTTTTCTATTGAACTTCAGTAACAAACTTTGAAAACTAGTGCTTTAATTGTACAATATCCTACCATGAAATACCATATCTATGATCTATTGGAAAATGAACTGATTCATTCTTAGGTTTTACAAATATCAACCTAAATTATTTTATTTTGGTATCATTCCAAATTGATGTGCAATATAATTAATAGAAAAGGAAGTAGAACTTACTATCCCAACTATACATTTTTCTCTGTCTCGTTGCCTTTTAAAAATGTCAGAGACATGTAGTTGGCCAATTTACGACCATGGAGAGCTGAATCATGATGATAGAGTGCTCTGTAATACTCATTGCTTCCCTCCAACTTAAAAACAAACTGATTGCACCCATAGTCGCCAGGTGCATCTACATATAACTTATCTGGAAATATTCAACTTTAATATGTTAAATATAACTTCTCTTTTTAAAGACATTGTAAAGGTCTGTGAAATAACAGGATTGAAATTCAGCAGACGTGGGTATAGATCTATAGGGCTGAGAGGCCCTGATGTTATTATCACAGATTGGAAACGCTGAACCACTGGCTTTATGGCAAGTGAAGCATCAAGGAAACTAAGCTGGAAAACCATAAGCACATTATAGACAAGAATTCACCTTTGTAGATAGAATACCTGCTGTATTTTGTATGGCCTAAAGTATGAAGATATATAGTGATATAACAAAATTGCTTTATAAAACATGCTAGATAACAACAAGCATACGTGCAAAATAGGATCTGGAACATTAGGCATTCTTTCATCAAAAGGCTCAATGATGATAGAAAACCCATGGTTGTATGTGCCTATCAGTGTTGCAAAATCAAACACTGTTTGGGTATGCAGAAATTCATCCGTGTCAGTTATTTCTAGCGTCACAAGAAGTGAATGCAAGTGATCATAGAAGAATTTCAACATTTTCTGGTCGATGCATGCATGTGTATTAATATTAGCAACAAATGGCGCAAGCCCTTCCGTTTCCACATTCTCTGTTCTTAGATGGATTTTCAGATATTATACTAATATTTTTAAAACAGACAAAAAATGTACAACTCGTCTAATATTTCCAGGTACGGATTCCTTACAATATCATCTGGTAGAAGAGGATTGGCAATCCATGTGTCTGAGACTGTAATGTAAGCACATTTCAACTGTTATTGCAAAATAATGGATATTCCAACCTCAAGAGATTTCTAACATAGAAAAAATATCACTTCTACATTTATTTGTTCCAACAATTCAAGAAGGAAATGAAATCTTTCATAGATCACAGAAACAACTACTGATCTATTGGACATATATTGATAAGGATAGAGGTGCAACAATTTCTGCCACAAACTCTTTTCAAAATTCATAAATCTGGAATCTCCTAGGCTGGGCAAAGTAAAGATACGGTTTTTGGCAGGGTAAATGTGGGGTTCTAGAAGTGTAATTAAAATCATAAATGTAACCCATATGAAAAGTAACAACTGGTTCAACTTGGAAACATGTTCTCATTGAAGAAGACTGCATGAGAACCTCAAAATCTACTGCATGTAAATACTAAGAGAGGTTGGAAGAAAGAGAACCAGAGAAACGTTGCCACAAGATGACTCAATTCATATAGATAATGTCTATGTGATTGAATACATTATAGTAACTTAAAATTGGTTTTACATGAAAGGGCATGAAATGAAATCTAATGTTTATAATATTGAGTTTATTTTTCCTATTGCAATGCTTTAAATGAAAGGGCATGAAATGAAATTAATGTTTATAATATTGAGCTTTTTTTCCTATTGCAATGCTTAAAAGAACTTATTCATCTTACATATTCTACAATACCTTTCTTTAAAGAACTTATTCATCTTACCTATTCTACAATACCTTGATCTATAGAGTTTATTCAACTTACTGTAGTTTACAATACCCTATTAAATGAAGCAAAGTTAAATGATACCACCAACCTAACAACTTAAGCATTTCATCAACACCATAAATTCTTCCTTTATGTTTAATCATCATCCAAAACAAGGTTTGATAAAAAAATTCAAGTGAATCAACGCTGGAAACTCCTTGAAATAAGGGATGAAAGTTGAAATGTGTTCATGAAGGCCGCCAAGAACTCCAACATCATGCCAAAAAGGACATCTACCAATTACTCTGAATCCTCTAGGTAGGAATAATGTACATTGTAAACATCATGATGTCTGGAAGTATCATAAATCGATCCCTAATGATTCCCCCACAATACCATCATCACTGCCCTTAAGTAACAAGGTGTATATGAGATGTGACATAACCCTTCATATTTAAAAAAATTACAGATCCAAATTTAGGCTTTGAAACCTTCTTTTTAATGACACTTTTGTTTTAATATAATGTACCATTAAATTTTTACTTCCCTATAAATTTTCAACATTAAATCACAATTTTCAGGTGAAAGCACATGCGAAACATGAAAATAGCTTGAAGAAAAAGGATTGAAATTTTTAAAATAAAAATCATACTTCGCATACAATTGCATGTCCTGGAACACATTTTCCAACTGAAAATTCATTCATAATTTTACATGGACTGGTTATATCTCAGAAAGATGTTAATACATCTAGGTTCAACTATCTAATGATAAGTGGATTATAAGTTATGTGACATCTGTCTCTCATGCGGTACTCATCAATGGAGTGACCTACAAGAAGTTTAAGATAGGGTTTAAAAATAATAAACTCTGGTTACTTTTGGATTGCCAAAACGTGATTCAGTATCATAAAAATGGCCACCACTGTGCAGGGATCGTTGGAAGATATTTTCAAGGAATGATTGAAGATTTAAATCATTACACATGTTATAAGCACTTAGATATCAGATAGCAAGTTACTATGAAATCCATGAACAATCCAATGGCCATATCGTACATAAAAGCTTATACAATACATGATTACCTATCAGTGTTCACATAACAACTTGCAAGTTAAAGCAATGTGATTACAAGATTCAAAGTGATACAAATGTTATGGCGGTTTCATATACAGCTGCATTTCCTGATATATCAAAGCAAAAGAGAAGTCAATTACTATAGGATTATATCTGAATATGGATTTAGTGTGTTTGTATATTTAGAGATTTATGCATCTTGAATTACCTCTTCCATTATTGATAGTGACCAAGTTTCCTTTTCCAACTGCTGTTGGATCAATGTATTGCTGGCAGAAACTGTGGTGATTTGTTCAATTTATGCCCCCAATTACCATGGTAGAAGAACCCAAGTGTTTGAAAGGATGTCTCCTTCCTTCCAAACCACTGAATGGATTATTCACAGAGAGTTTAACATACTGGAGTGGGATGTATGTGGGCATGCTAATACTCTGAAATATGTGGAAAAGCACACCTGGTTCCATTGTATGTTGCCCCTTGGAATTTCAGACATCTATCTCAGGTAAAACACCTTGGAGAGCGGTAAATCATTACAACTGGTCTCATCAGACCGCCTAGGCCATACTTTACAGAAGTTTATGCAGAGTTTATGACAACCAGCATCAGGCCACCATACTAGCACACTTCCTGACATTTTATGTTTACTGTTTCGTTCCATTTAGAAATCAGTACCACTGTTTCAACTGGAAAGGTAGTTGATTTTCCTCAACATTGCATTTTATTCTTTTACTCAAATCACAATAATGTATTTAACTCTAAGGTCTAGAATCTTGAACCTAGGACAATCAGCAAAACTAGTTGGATTTTTTGGTGGGAAACTGTTGTTAAACACATGACCAAGTTTCATAGAGGTTAGGAAAGATTGATTGCACAATGTCATTGAACACGGGAGTGGCAGCTTCAACAACTCATACAAGCCATAAAAAAAGTGGAAGAAACATTCAATCCCACCGAGAAAATTGTGTTTGGGATATTGGAAGTCAACTACCTGGTTTTGACAAATACTGCACACAGGGGGGACAACTTAGGGCACAAATTGGTTGGAAAATGCATGGATACAATGTTATTGTAAAGTTAACATATGGTCATAATTTTTTATAAAGTTATGTTTACTTTCATAATATGGAGTGACTTAAAGTATATATAAATCACATGTTAGCTCTGAGGGTTGGATCAAGCAGTCATGAGCCAAAGCTCTAAGGATTAAGAAGTCATGAGCCAAATGTGAGATGTCTCCCCCCGATGTTGGGAAGGACATCGATTAGTTTCTCTTGATCCCCTAGGGTCAAGGTGTTTAAAACTTAGAGAACAATGGTTTACTCTGCTTACCACTCATTGACAATAGTGAAATCTCCAAGGGTTTCCCATGTTACGTTATAAGGAAAAAATTAATGTTGTTAAGTCATATTCAGTAGATAATAAAGAGGTCTAAGATTCCAGTACTAGACATTATCTCCCTTGTATGTATTGGCATCCACAATATTGTTTAATGAATCAGGTATACATCCATGTCTCTTATATTGTGACTTGCATTCATTGTTCACATATTTGTGTGGATTTATGACATGGTATCAAAGACATGGCTGAAATGTAACCATGCAGAAAGAGGTTGAAGGGCCTAGGGATAACATTCATTAGAGACAAAAAGCGACATTGCTCACAAATATGATGCTAGGAAAACAAGCAACGAAAATCCTACTTGAAACAAAGCTAAATATGAACTGCTTATAGAAAAGTCAGTCATCTAATCACAAGATCATTTTGGGCATCAAAGATGCAGATGAAAGGCAATAGACATATATATACGCTTATAAACTTCCAATGAATTTTGCATTCTAGCTACAATATTGAAGAATTTAGTATGTTGCCTAGGGTTAGAAAAAAAAATTAAGAATTTGAATCAATATCCATATACGAACATAAATTCAAATTCAAAAAAATAACAAACCTGTTGATTTTGAATTACAAAAGCTTCCTCTAGTGAAGGTCTGAGTAACTCCATCATTGCAGCATCACTAAATTCATAGCATATATGTTCTAAAATGTCTTTGTTGGCAACAAACCACAATGCTTGAAATACAATAATGCCCAAAAACACAATGCCCAACAGAGCAGCAACAATCGCAATTAAAAATAGTGGTCTATCCCAATGAAGTCGTGTGACACTTCTACCAACCCTCGCACACAAAATATTCATCCCCAAATCCCTCATCCACCAATATTCATTCCCAAAACCTTCATTGTCCAAAACCTAGTGCTTCAATTCCTAATTTAACTCAACTTCCAAATCACGATTTCCTTCTTCTCCAACGCCTAAATCCATCCATTCATCAAATTCCTTGAATTATCCTCCTTTTCTTTGAATGAATCGAAATATGATGCCAATAAACTATATTCAATGCCATTACAGTTTTGAGATTCAATTGGCATGCCCTAGTTGTGGCTCAACAAGAAAATGAAGGTATCGGACTCAAAACAATCTAAACCCTGTACGCAAACCCCATTCAGACCATTTTCAACGTATGCTGATGAATTCAAGGATACATTAATCTTCTCTACATACCCGATAGCACCAACAAATCCTCTCGTGTTGTAGTTGTGTGCATATATGGAAAGTTTGGGCATGTGTTCACCATCATGGAATTGAAGGATGATGGTTCATGAAAATCGACCATGAATTCCGTAGAGGTGGGTGGAGAGCTGTTGGGTCGAGAGTTGAGTGGACAAGTTGCTGAAAATGCAAATATATTTTTTTGTTTCTTTTATCTATTAACTTTTTCATTTTAATTATATTATTTTATTATTAAAATTATATAGATTTTTTTGTTTTTGTTTTATTTTTATTATTTTATTATATAAATTATATAGATATTTTTTGTTTTTGTTATATATATTTTGTTTTATTTTTATTATTTTATTATATAAATTATTGGTTATATATTATATTTTTTAATAATTATCATATAAGTTGTTCAGTTTTATAAATGGACTACTCTACAAAGTTGACGATTTGGTCTGGAAGTCGGTCATCATCGTCACTTCTCGGCCAAATCATTGACTCCGATCGGTACCAAAATCTGATCAATACTCTCAAGGATGGTGGCCAGCGACAACCACCGATGAGGGCCCTACATCCCCTCGAGAACCGGCCATTCGAATGCGCTTCCTGCACAGACTTACCAAAAGTATCCAATGCATGGCCAAAAAAAACTGTCAACTTCAAATCTATGGGCTGAAGGTATCGTTTGACCCCTTCTCTACAATGACATCTGCAACAAGTAAACCTGCTTGCAAAGTTTAATCACATGATCTTCTAATGTTTGCTTCAGTTTTCCTTTGGAGCGTGTGAGGAATGTCGATGGGAAAAAACCAGTGACCTTTGCAATATAGTGGCATTGAATGAGGGTGCTCATGCTTTTCCCAGGCTGAAAGCTCAAAATGCATATCGTAATTATGAGCGCATAGGATTGAGATGGTGATGATTGCGAATGTAAAGTAGAAGCAATAACTTCGGCAGCATTAAAAACTGTAAAAAGCCACAACAACTGGTTATTGATTGGAGTGATGAACATGATCAGAGTGGCAAGAACCATACCTTTGAAGCACTCTGACTCATCATTGCAAGATCCTGAACTGGCGTATCGTCTACAAAAATAGGGTATCGAGTGAAAAAACAGGGGATCAGGGGTCGAATGATACCTTTAGCCCACAGATCTGAAGTTGACGTGTTTTTTTGGCCATGCATTGGATGCATTTGGTAAGTCTACATGGAGGAGGCGCATTTGAATGGTTGGTTATTGAGGGGATGTAGGGCTATGATGCTTCTAGCTAGGTATCGATATGGTACTGGTTCTAGTACCTAATTCATAATTGACGTAGGAACCTAATTTTCTTTTGGAACGCGCTTGACCGAGTTTGCTAATTCAATGGGGCAGTAGGGATAAAGATGGTCAAGAAAAAATTCGTGCAAATGCTTTGTTGGATCTCTGAAGATCGAGGTGCATGACATCAATATTACTAATAGAAGGTAGACAATTTACAGAATTTACACTTCATTGTCAAATTTGCAATTTTCCATGACACAATTAAAAATGACTAATTCATATTCTTCTAGCTAGTCTTTTTTTATGCCGTGACTAAATTAGTCGTTTATGTTAGTCATTTTTAACTCTGTCACTTATTATCTAGTCATATTTGTTAACTGGTGACTAAATTAGTCATTAATTTTAGTCATTTATAGTTGGGTCAATCAAAATTCCTCATATTTAGTAGTAAATCAATTGAAAAACCTGTGGTGACTAGAATTTTTAGTCACCTAGTAGCTAATTCTTCATTTTGTACTAGTGCCCTCAAACTCATTGTGAGGAGTACCACAGGAACCCTGAAGTATCTGGCCATTGAGAGGACCTTCCATTGAAAAGGGAAACAACCCCTACCTAATTGACTAGTTCCCACCTGTGAGGTAAACCAAGAGTTTCCGTTTGTGGAAAAAAAATGATCAGTTTTACCCGAACCATGGAGTGAGAGGTACTGCCCTAATATGCAAGTTGTTAAACAACATTGGTGGTTGAGTGAATCCCCTGCACCTTTAGGAAGTCGAACATACCTAGTGTCCATATATATTGCCAATTGATAAATCATAGATTTAATCTATCCAGAACCATTTTTTCCATATCTTCTTTGATTTAGATCTATTTCCCTTGAAAATTCACTGTAAGCCCTATAATTCCATTATGCGTATTTCCTTCCTTGAGGATGCTATCCCAAATTCCACTTTTCGAAGCCATAAATCCCACATTTTCCTATTTTTAGGGTTTGCCGTAACTTCTTCATTTCTCACCCAGTCGCCTTCAAATTTTTCCACGGCATTCATTTCCAATTTCTGCTTCCTTGTCCCTCTTTGAAAAAATTTCCCATTCTTTCACCTAGCTTCTGAAGTCTCCATTTTGTGCTTCCCTGTCTCTCAGAAAGTGTCCATAACCTAGTCAAACCCCAATTACGCATCAGAGTTTTTCCCAATTCTAAAATTTCCTTTTCGAAAAAAAAATATGTTTTTGTTTTTGTACCCGCTCTTCCCCCCGACCCCTCCCTAAAAAAAAAACTCATGGTTATGGTTGTCACCCACACAGGAGAAAACAAAAAAATGGAAGAAAAAATTGCCTCCCTCAATACCAAACTCCAAGATTCATATTAAAAAAATTCTCGGCCTCCATCTTCAACATTCAGCCATGAAAAATAGACAATAGCTAGATTCTTGTGTAGACATTGAGTTCTCTTTTTCCTATAATTTTCGTGGGATGAAGCTTGATTTTCCTCGCTTCAATGGTGATGATCTGACTAGATGGATATACAAGGTAGAACAATATTTCAGTCTACATAACACTTTTGATGTCAACAAAGTCCCACTTGCATCCTTTCACTTGGAAAATGAAATTCTTCAATGGTTCCGTTGGTACATCAAGTCTCATGAAGAGCCAAAATGAATATATTTTTTCCAACTCCATTTCCAATGATTTAGACCTAGTGATTTTGATGACTTCACAAGAGCATTGACTAAAATTCGCCAAACTGGCACTACGAGAGAGTATCCGACATAATTTGAGAAACTAGCCAATCACATAGAAGGATTGTATGATGCATTCTATAGTAGTTGTTTTATCAATGGTCTGAAAGATACAATTTAATCTGAGGTTAAAATGTTATGTCCCAACACAATGATGGAATCCCTAGGGTTGGCTAAGTGGGTGGAGGACAGGATCACAACTCAATAATACTCTAAATCCACTTTTGTTCCATTCATAATTATGGTTTCCCAAAGACCTCCAATCACACCATCTCTTAGAACCACTCCTATAAATCATTTGTCTGAAGCTGAGATGCAAGCGCATAGAGAAGAAATGGCTTTGTTATAATTGTGATGATAAATTCACACAGGGACATAGATGTGTTGAGAAAAATCACTATCTCTTGGATGTGGATTCTTTTCCTACACCTAAAATTTGTCAAGATGCTCAAGATCTAGTAGATGAATAGGTTGACATTTAACATCCTCCTATTGACCCTCCTTCTCAGTACAACCACCCATATATATATCTCCATTCATTAGCCAGAGTCACCACCCACAAACCATGCGAGTCAAGGGCTTCTTCAAGAAGCTCCCTCTTACAATACTCATTAATTATGGTAGCACTCATAACTTCATTGACCCTCATATCACCAAAAAGGTTGATTGTTGTTGATGTAATTGTAACTTCGGAATGTATTCACTTGTATTTATTATGTATTGTACCTCGATGTTTATTCTGGGAAGTGTTTGTAATGTATTTGAGTCATGTAATGCCCCGATGTTCCTATCAGGAGTTTCCATAATGTGAACAAGTCATGTCAAGTCATTGTGGGTAACCCTCCTATTGTTCAAGGGTTAAAGTCCCCGCAGTTGTGGGGCCCTAGGGTTATTAGAATATCCTAGAGAATTCGACCCTAGGTGAGTTATTGTAAGTCAGGGCAATAGTCCCCACCATGTAAGTCAAGGTTAACCCTCCTTGTTGATCAGAGGGCAAAGTCCCCACAAGTTGTGGGGCACTAGGGTTATTAGACTCTCCTAGAGATGTCGGCTCTAGTAAGTAATTGTTAAGTGAGGCTGACATGATGGAGTGGATTTTAAGGGAACGAAAGAATATAAATAGAGAGTGAGCCTCTCTATTTATCACACACACACTCACTCATTGGGGCGCATGAATGAGAGAGAAGTTGTTGGGATAAGAGAGAGATTACTGCTGTCGGAAGATCATCTTTATGTTTTTGAGTTTTAATTTTGGTGCTGATTCTATCTCTGAAGAATTTGTGGGGTTTTCTCTTTTATGGTTTCCATGAGGAAAATTAATTGTGTCTCTTGTCTCTTGTGTTTTATTGATGTGCATGCTATTCTCTCAGTTAAAGATCCTAAGATCATAATGCTAGCTTGAATGATAAAAATCTAACATGATATCAGAGTTAACCTGAGAAGAAGAAATTGTGTAGCTACAGAAGCAAGGCATTCTTAATTTTTGGGTCTCTCTCCACATTCCATCAGCAAAAATATGCTAGGTTGACTCTCCATTGAAGGGCGCATCTTTCTATCGAAGCAGAATTCGATTTTGAGCATTTTTAGTTTTTGGTGCGGGAAATTAGGGCTTCTTACAGAAGATGAATTTTTGAGTGAGCTCGACATAGGATTTATCTTCTCATCAAAATCGAATTTTAGAGACCTGGGTTGATATTTTTGGTTGGGTATAACTTCAGGAAAGTCAAACCCTAGTTTGACCCCGAGCTGGAAAAACCCTAAAATACTAAAAATAATAAGTTTTGGTATATTTGCTATATATTGGGATTGGAGAAGGATTAGGAGGTGAAACTTTCATAGGCCGAAGATAAAATCTTGATTTACATTGTATCTAAAATGTAGCATCAGATTCGCTATATTCTGGGAGATATGATCCCTCCACATTAGGGTTCCAGCCTCTTCCAGGATTCATCCCTAAACAGGACACCTGGGGAGAATTGCTATATATTGGGCTACAAAGGTCCAAATTAAATTTCTGAAGATGTTCTAGAAAGGGAATGGACTTTAATTTTTATGGTCCTAGTTTCAGACCTAGAAGATGAAACAGTGACACGTGGCAGTCCGTACAACTTCGCTATGCTAAACAGTCTTGAAACAGGTCACCTTGGGAAAACGATAATAAGTCCCAATTGGTGAAACAAATTCTGATGAAACCTATGGTGTTGGAATAGTGATAGGCGAGGCTACCTCAGTGAGAAGTTTTAGACACAGAGGAGTAGTAATTTTGAAGATATCGCAGAACCAGCATCAGACATTTCTGCAGAAGAAATTGCTAAACTAGGGCTTCTTGTTCCGGGAACTTCCCTCCGCTATTTTCAGAAAAGGAGTACATTGGACAGATCAACTTAAAGAGATATATCTTTCTATCCAATCAGATCTGAAAGATTCCAAGTTTTTAAAATTAGGGTTTCTCTGACAAACCCTATATCAGCCAGCTTCGGAACCAGGACGAACACCTCAAATCAGTAAGATCTAATGTTTTGCTATTTTCATTTGAAGTTCTCATTTCAAAGTGATCTATCACATTATCTTGATGATAAGGTTGGTGAAGTTGAAAACTTCCAAGCATGGAAGTATATGATCTCTCTGAATAAAATGAATTGGACACCTACATGAGTAGAGAGGTTCCAGTTGTAGAGGGAGATGAGGCTCAAAGACTTACAGAAGAAGAACTTGGTCAAGGCCAAGAAGATCATTGTTGATTCAATCACGGATCAACTTGTACCACAAGTGTCTTCCCTAAAGACACCAAAGATGTTTGATTCCTTGACCAATCTATTTGAAGGGAAGAACATAAATCAGAATATGACCTTAAAAACCAGTTGAAGAATGTGAAGATCTAGAATGCAGAGACCATACAGTCATACTTTACAAGAGTCTCTCAAATTAAAGAACAACTTGAAGCGGTAGAAGAAGAAGTGGAGAATGCAGAAGTTGTGATAACCACCTTGAATTACCTCCCAGGATCATGGGATTCATTCATTCAAGGAATGTGTGTCAGAAGGAAGTGATTTCTTTCAGAAAGATTCCAGGAAGAGCACACACAAGAATATGCTCAACTCATAGTAAGAGAAAAGAAGATGGGGAGATCAATCTCTCACCATCCAAAGAAGATCCCTCAAGCGATGAGGAATATGAAGAACTCAACTCTTGAAGAACCTCTTATCCATCTTAGCATTTGGATAAGAAATGATGCTATTATGAATGAAGAAGATGATGAAGCTGAAGGCTCAAGAAGGAGTCTACCCACGAAACAAATAAATATAAGTATTCAATTGCCATTTCATGATATTGTTTTGTTATGCATTTGTTTATATTCAGTTGATGTATTATGCATGTAGAATGTTTGCATTAATGACAGTATACTACTAATATGCATGTGATGGGTAAGTAGCTCATGGTGCTATACAAATCTCCATTGCTACTTATCTAGAATGAAACCTCTTTGCTGAGATATTGGATTAGTGCACAATCTCAATGTTGTCCTGGTAGAGATGGAAGGTATCTAGAAAAGTTTCTGTGAGATATGGATAAATGTTGTATTGGCTAAAATAGTTGCATGATCATATATTTATGCAAAAGAATTTTTCATTATGAATATACCTTATGAAATGTTTCTAACCGTACAACTAATGCATTTGACTTGTAGGAAAGATCGCATACATAATTGCCTACAAGCAAAGAAGAATGAGACTTGTTCCGAAGAACAAGTGACGACAGTTTAAAGAGGAAGAATAATATGACGAATGCAGTGACATCGTTGATGCAAAACCTTCTAGCCATGAAGAAGTAATCGAGAAGAAAGGGAAGACCAGTTCAAGAAGAATGATGTCTAGGATGCAGTATCGATACATGAAGGGAAGTTTTGTAGCTCCATCATGCAATAGATGGAAACATCGTGGGATACAAGGCAAGATTCGTAGCATGAGGCTTCTCACGAAAAGAAGGCATAGACTACAAAGAGACATTTGCAGCCAGTGGGAGTTGAGACACATGACAGGCAGAATCATGTGTGCAAATAAAAGAAGGTATTGTACGAGCTCAGAAGACACCCATGGGATAACACATACATGAGGAGCTTGATGAAGTTTTGAACCTTTGCTACAAGGTTGATAAAGGATGACAAGCTCACAAATGGGTGCGAGAAGAACGCTTTCAAAGATAGAGGATCTTGGTATCCAGTGACCCTAGATGGATACATAGAATATTAGTAGCAAAGGAAGCTACTTGTCACTCCAGTAGAGAATGTTTCAGTGCATAGAGTACGGAAGATAGAAGGAATATGATTCTTTAGAGGGAGTGACTACAGAAAATACTGAGGTTCGACATGGTATGACAGGATGGATAGATTACTGATGACTATAGGCTTTACTGAGAGTAAAGAGGATTCCAACCTTTGCTTCAAGGTTGAAGGCAGAAGACCAGTGATGCTCCTGTTATGTGTCGACACACTATTTTCTAGGCATGGAGGTGTGGCAGAATGCAGATGGAATCTCCCTCGGACAAGGAAAGTATGCAGTAGAGATCCTGAAGAGGTTCAAGATGATGGATTGCAAGGCCATGACCACACCTATGGCATCGAACCTGAAGCTATTGAGCGATGCTTCATCAGAAGAGGTTGATGCTACGATGTATTGTCAGATGATTGGGTCCTTGATGTACTTGATGAATACGAGACCAGATATTAGCTTTGCTGTGAACACCTTGAGCCAATTCTTGATAGATTCGAGACATGTTCACTTGATTGCTGCAAAGCATATTCTGAGGTACCTGAGGGGTACAGTTGATTATGGGCCCAATTATGAGGCGAATCAAAAGATTAACCTGGAAGGTTATGCTGATTTAGATTAGGCAAGCAGTGCCCTCGATAGGAAGAGCACTTCAAGGTATTTCTTTAGTATGGGATCAGGTGTGATCTCTTGGTTTAGCATGAAGAAATCCTATGTGGCACTGAGTACAGCTGAAGCAGAGTATGTCGCAACTTGTTCAGCTAGCTATGAGGCAGTATGGCTGTGGAAGCTACTGTCTGATTTATTTGATCTCAAGTTGGATGCTACTTGTATATATTGTGACAACCAGAGTTGTGTGAAGTTGTCGAAGAACCCAGTGTTACATGACAAGTCGAAGCATATCAAGATCAAGTATCACTATATCAGGGATATGGTGCAGAGGGGAGTAGTGAAGCTCCAGTATGTTGTGACGGATGAATAGATA
Source organism: Pseudotsuga menziesii (assembly GCA_001517045.1). Taxonomy (NCBI): domain Eukaryota; kingdom Viridiplantae; phylum Streptophyta; class Pinopsida; order Pinales; family Pinaceae; genus Pseudotsuga; species Pseudotsuga menziesii. The sequence goes on along the minus strand of LPNX010024789.1, from coordinate 51,032 downwards.
GCTGATGTGTTGACAAAGCCATTAGTTAGAGTGAAGTTTGAGTACTTCAAGGATAAGCTTGGTGTTCTCCAGATCTAGGTTCCCTCCAAAGGGAAGTGATGAGTCCGTGAGCCATTCTGACATGGCGAGAGGATTGGTTCCTTCCATGATCAGATGTAAGGGCTGAGCCATTCTGTCATGGTGAGAGGATTGGTTCCTTCCATGTAGATGTGAGTGCTGATCCATTCTGATGTGACTGTAGGATTGGTTCCTACATGATCAGATATAAGCGCTGAATGCCATTCTTGGAATGGAGGCACCTAGTCAGTTACCAGGAAAGATCAGTCTGGGACTGAGGGACATTCTGATGTGATTATAGGATTGGTTCCTACATGATCAGATGTGAGTGCAAAGCTATTCTGAGGCGATTGTAGGATTGGTTCCTACAGTGATCAGATGTAAGTGTAGAGCCCTTTCAGCATGGAGGATTGGTTCCTTGCATGGTCGAATGTAAGTGCTAAGCCTTTCTGACATTGGTTGTCATATGTAGGTGCAGAGCCTTTCTGACATTGGTTGTCAGATGTAAGTGCAGAGCCCTTTCGGCATGGAGGATTGGCTCCTCGCATGGTTGAATGTAAGTGCTGATCCTTTCTGACATTGGTTGTCAGATGTGAGTGCTGGGCCTTTTTGACAAGGTTGTGGGATATGTTCCCACATGGTCAGATGTGAGTGCTGGGCATGCCTTTCTGATGTGATTATAGGATTGGTTCCTACATGATCAGATATAAGTGCTAGGTAGGCCATTCTGACTTAGGGTCAGATATAAGTGCTGGAACAGACCTACAAGGAGGCTAGGCCTACAACCAGCATGAAAAAGGGTTGGCTCTATAGAAATTCTTGTGACAAGAAGAATCATGAGATAGCACCCGTGATGATGATCCAGTGATGATGATCCAGAAGTGATGATCCAGCAGTGATGATATAGATCAAGTGATGATCCAGATCTAGTGATGATGATCCAGATCCAGATGAATATGACTTGAAGATGAAGATGACAAGAACTTGACGATGATTCAGATGATATAGAGAAGAAGACTTGTGCTGATAAATTGTGTCGAGAGAATACCTTCCTAGTTAAGAGGGAGTGTTGATGTAATTGTAACTTCAGAATGTATTCACTTGTATTTCTTATGTATTGTACCCCAATGTTTATTCCGAGAAGTGTCTGTAATGTATTTGAGTCATGTAATTCCTTGATGTTCCTATCGTGAGTTTCTATAATGTGAACAAGTCATGTCAAGTCATTGTGGGTAACCCTCCTATTGTTCAAGGGTTAAAGTCCCCGCAGTTGTGGGGCCCTAGGGTTATTATACTATCCTAGAGAATTCGACCCTAGGTGAGTTATTGTAAGTCGGGGCAATAGTCCCTACCATCTAAGTCAAGGCTAACCCTCCTTGTTGATTAGAGGGAAAATTCCCCACAAGTTGTGGGGCACTAGGGTTATTAGACTCTCCTAGAAATGTCGGCTCTAGTAAGTAATTGTTAAGTGAGGCTGACATGATGGAGTAGATTTTAAGTGAACGAAAGGATATAAATAGAGAGTGAGCCTCTCTATTTATCACACACACACTCACTCATTGGGGCACATGAGTGAGAGAGAAGTTGTTGGGACAAGAGAGAGACTACTGCTGTCGAGAGATCATCTTTATGTTTTCGGGTTTTACTTTTGGTGCTGATTCTATCTCTGAGGAAGTTGCGGNCTTTGTGTCTCTTGTCTCTTGTGTTTTATTGCTGTGCATGTTATTCTCTCAGTTAAAGATCCTAAGATCATAATGTTAGCTTGAATGATAAAAATCTAACAATTGTTTTGTCCATCCTTGCCTCAACTTTGAAGTCATGATTGCTAATGGGGGCACCTTACCTTACAAGGCACAATGTCACAATGTGCATATCTCTATTGGAGATAATAACTCATGCCTCACCATGTTTTCCTTGCCTTTAGGCATATGTGATGTGGTTTTGGATGCTTAATGGTTATTCACACTTGGACTCATCTTATGGGATTTTGTTGTACTTTGGATGCATTTTTCAGTTAATTAAAAAAACACACACATTGAAGACTTGCAACCAGGGTCTCTCAGCATCATCATTTCACATCATATGGAAAATATCCTTAAGAATAATTCACATGGTGTCATTGCTCCAGTCCATTCCATTCAGATGCAACCATCAGTGGTCTCCACTACTCCCTTGAATTTACAACAAATTTTGGATCAATATGCACGTGTCTTTTCTCAACCAGTGGGATTTCCACCTTCAAGACCGGATGGCCATCATATCCCACTCCTTCCTGGAAGCGTCCCTCCTAACATGAGGCCCTATTGCTACCAATTTCACCAAAAGACAAAGATTGCGATGCTCATTCAGGACTTACTGAAGCAAGGTATTATTCACCCTAGTACTAGTTCCTTTTCTTCACAAGTTCTTCTTGTCAGAGAAAAAAGATGGGTCATGACGTTTGGATCTGGATCTCATACTGCAACATTTTTGTGATCATCATCTCCGTGCCAAACAATCTAAATGTGTTTTTAGGAAGGAGTAAGTAGAGTATCTCAAGCATATTGTTTCAGCACAAGGGTTTCGCGTGGATCTTGCCAAAATAGATGACATGAAAAATTACTTACATCCTCAGACACTAAAGAGCCTTCACGGTTTTTTGGGACTGTTTGGATTCAACCACAAGTTTGTCAAGTATTATTGGAATATTGTGGTGTAATTAACACCTCTATTGAAAAAGGATGATTTTACATGGACACATGTTGTTGAGTGTGCATTTGACAAACTAAAACAGGCTATGTGTACCACACATGTTCTAGCTATGGTCAATTTTTTCAAGCCCTTCACTATTGAGACTGATGCTTGTGACAATGTAGTTGGTTTCGTTCTCCTTCAAGATGAAAATCCCATTGCATTCACCAACAAATATCTTTCTGGTAAACATTTAGCCACCTCTACATACAAGAAGGAAATGATGGTTATTTTGCATGCAGTACAAAAGTGGTGGCCATATCTATTAGGGTATCATTTTTACATTAATAATGATTAGTAGAGTCTAAAATATTTCTTGGAGAAACAGGTCACATTGCAATGGTTACCCTTGAGAAAAAACATGAACCAACACATAAGAGTGACTTCCAACACAATAAAATTGAATTCCTTCATGAGAAATTCGAATTGGGAGAGAGAGAGAAAGAAGGGATGAGTTACATTCCAAACATATCAAATAGGAGTTACACAAAGATTCACACATGGAGTTAAAAAACCATCAAAAATACACACTAACCCAACTCAAGAGGGCACACTAGGTGAGACGGAGACTCTAACACTAATAAAAATTAATCCATAATAGTATAGTAAAATTGAAGACATTAGTGCTCTTCCATCGGGAAGGGCACTAACCAGATTCTAGTCAAATTCTATCTACCACAATCATTTGAGCTAAGTTAATATTCAATACAAGTATGTTTTTTTCTCAAAATACAATATGGTTTACTATCTCTATTTTGTTTCTGTTGTAGTTTTTTTTCCATTTCAATATTCTATAATTTTAGTAAGTCTAGTTTTCAAACAACCAAACATTTTACATATGCATATACGATTCACTTTCATATTTCATGAAATAACTCATTTTCAATTTAAATAATCAACCAGAATTTCACAAGTGGAATACCTGGTTTTTGTAGAGATGTAGGTAGTTTCACTATCTCCAGTTTCCTTCTCCCGCACCTTCTATCTCCTTCTTTACCAAGCCCTAGTAACCAAACCAATAAGCCACCCTATCGACCAGCTTATGGTGCTGGACCTAGGAAGCCAACGAGTTTCCTAGCCGCCGAGCTTACAATCAATAATCTTGAGATATTCTTAATCTATTCAAAATCCTTCGATCAATACTTCACTCAAGAACACAGTTTCACCCTCTTCCTCTAAGTTTCCCACCTCATCCCATCATCGAGTTAACCCACTCCTCGATATTCCTCCTTTTTCCAAAATCCATACTAAGTTCTATCCTCTCCCCAAAATAAAATAACACCCCCGTTTCCCTATGATACCTTCCCTAAATACAATTTTCCTCCTCCAACCTCACTCCATCGCCTTCACCCTCAAGTTTTATTTTGGGAAAAATAAATCATAAATACAACACACTAATCAAAGATAAAATAATGTTTAAATATGTTTGTTAGATCCACTATTTATCTCGAGTAGTAAAATATTTAATGTCAATTAAGTTTGTCAGATTTGAATTTATTTCCTATAATCTACTTCATCAAAGAATAATAATTCCTTGTTTTATTTAAACTAAGTTAGATAACATAGAATTTATTCTACCGCTTAATCCATAAATGTGGTTAGGATAATACAATAAGTGACAAGCTTGACTTTTGATATGGATGTTTCTCATGTCTTAATTATTAAATCCAAATCCAAATTCAACAATGATGTTTGATGTACAAACAGTGTTTAAATAACCATATTATATGGAATATAATAATATCAAATCAACAACCACTTTCAATTCTTTTAAAATAATAATAATATTGCTTTTCATGATTCACATAAAACAATCTAGATAAATTTATTTATTTAAACAAAACCTTGAAGCTAAAATCATGAAGTTATGTTTATTTGATAATAGTTATAATAACAATAAGAATATGTGTGTTACTACTACTACTACTACTACTACTAATAATTAGTATTATTATTATTAGTTTTAAAGGAAATAAAAGACATACTACAAACATAAAATTAATAAATTTTAAACAAAACACCTTCAATGATTTAAACAATATGATTAACATGTTTAACAGAACAATATTATTGGTGTACATTGAACAACAACTATGTTATTCACCATAACTACCTCATGACAATTACTTCTTGACAACAACTATTAATTACTAATGCATCACTTATGTTTAACTAATAACTAACCTAATTGACCTATCTCTCAATGTCAACATGAATAAACAATCATCATTCAAACTTGATTAATTCACAACTAACTCTTGTCCCAAATAACATGATTACAATCATTTTAACATGTTAATTATTCATCACATCAATACTAGTGTACATATACTAGGTATGCATGTGCGTCCAACATACGCATAGATCATATGCATACTATAAGAAAACACCATTTTCCCTATGCATATATACTAACTGACAAAATAATAATCCTTTTTCCAAAAAGAGCAATTGCACATGCAATACTTGAAAATCATATATATATATAAAACCAAATCAACGTACTTCCAACATAATCATTTTAGCATTACCAATCATTAATAATTAACCAATCAAGTTATAACATCATTTATAATTTAGTTTAATAATGGCTAATAAATCAATCATTATCAAGGAGAAAGGTACTTACTACCACTAACTAGGTATCATAGACCCCCAACCCCCTAATAATACTAACTAACATATCCTCCCATCACAATGTACGTCCACATCTTCCCTATCCTTCCTCTGCTAGTATAGAAGTGGATGCCGACTTCACCGACTTGACCACATAAGAACCTGAGAGCGATAGCGTTGGCTAAACAATGGACCTAACTTCTCCTAGCAGGCATCCGACCTTCGTTAGCACAACAACTTGGGGAGCGTGTCTTAGCATCAGGGTAATTTTTAGGGGCGAAATTTCACCAATTGGTTATTTTTGGGTTTTTTTCAAAAATAAATTCGCTATTTGGTCATTTTTAGTGTCTAATATCGACTATATTTACATAAAATGTGTTTTTTTATCATAATATTCACCAAAAATTACACATTTGAGTGTTAATTTTATGTTTCATATTTAATATTCGCCTACCTATCTATAAACATGCTTTTTTCAATCCAAAACAATCACTTAGAATACTATACTTAAGTATAATATTAGAATCCTTAAAAAATACCCTTCTTAGCATGACCCTCCCATGACCATGGGTATCAGAGTGACATAGGGTGGGAAATACATCCATCCCTCTCAACATACAAAGTCTATACCCTATCAAAACCATATTGTGCTGCTATCGAGATTATTGGAATGTGTCATCGTATAATCAATTTGGTAAATGAGGATTTTGCGAAATAGGAACTACACCACACTTCATATCAAGTATCCGACTATTACATATCCCCTGAGTCCTACAGATTACTACTTTGCAAACATATATTTATAAAAATATCTCCATTCAATCATCAATTGGTCCATATTATCAACATCTTTTCATTTCATCACATAACATCATTAAATCGATCACATCATGGGTGGTATCCACGTACCACATCATATATATCATATTTCCGATAAGTAAACACACACTGTTATTACGAAAGAAATACATCTCATGATAATTACGACATCATAATCACATAATCGTAGTAAAATTTCATAATAATGATAACATTATCACATCATATTTATAGTATCAATGTAATCATAGTAACATCATCAGTATAGTAGTAACATATAATCAGGTCTAACATGCCAAAATATAGTTTACTCAGTCTAGTGCAATCTAACATGTAACAAGAAAAATAAAGTGTTGTATGTATGATGGTAAACATGCCTAGTCAATAAGTGGGGCGTTACTCGTATAGTAAATGTGGAAGTTTCTTGTCATGATGGTAGCCTAAAATGATATACTCTTAATGATTGGATATAAGAGCTTGAAAAAATGATTTGAGTATGAGAATTCTCAATACCCCAATAGAGTTCAATTTGAAAAAGTGAAATTGAAAGGGCATTCTACACTACAATTGGATGTTGTACATAAAATGCACAATGGAAAATCAATATGAGAAGATTCAAACCTGGAAGAAAATGGTGAGAAAGATCAAGGATAAATTCTTCCATGTTTATTAATAGCAAATTTTGTATATACAAGAACAAAAAATAAGGTAGAAAGAGACATGTTTGAGAGAATATTGAAATGTTCTCTAAATTGTCACTTAAATTAAGATTTGTAAAGCTGGTGTTAGAAAAACAGGATTCAACAGAAATAACATAATAAAAATGCTAATATAAAACACAAAACACAATATAAGAGAGACACTAATATAACGTGGTTCAACCAATATGGGATATGTACACACATCAATTTCTAGTCCTTTGTATTATACCATCCAACAAAATGAAGGGATACAACCTACAACAAATCCACTGCAACTTCCTCTTTACTTTCTCATAGTCTCTCTCAGACCCACTAGTGTTTTCATTACAATACAATGCAATACAATACACAACTGTAATACAATTCCTTCCTTTTAAATAGGCATTACCATGGGAAAATACCTTGAGATACCCAATACCATGGCCCCATAAACTGTTAGCTCAAAAACCACAGAAAAAAAATTGAAAAATTTCTTTCGATGGCTTCACCCCCAAACCCCTGCCAATGGACTGTTGGCCCCCAAACTCCCCAACCAAGGGGTATTCCCCACCTGCACCCCTCAATGGGAGGTGTGTATAGTCCACCTACAAAGCATATAAAACTAGGGTACAAACACAAGTAAACAACAAGATCTCTAAATCAGGAAGATGAGGCTCCACAACCGACAATTAAAGTATCAAATGGTAGTGAGTATGTTAATGGATTGAAGTTTTAGGTATAAGATGAGATGAGTGCCTATCATTTTTTAATCATCAATGAATAATACCAAATTAATTTAGAGGAAACATTGAATAATAAGTGGTAATAAAACTACAGAGAAAAAATATTTAGAGGCAAGGGAAGTGAAAAGTCTATAAGAGGACTGTCTTTCACTTCGAGAGATGATGAAGCATGCAACAATCATTTTTCCAAAGGAGACAACCATGATGGTAGAGGTAGAGGTTTAGTAAGATGAAAGGGTAATTTTTTCATTACCTACTATAGATGTTAAGCCCTAAATGTTGGGCACATTCCCCCCTATAGGGTGGTGCATTACCCTCTGTGTTGTGGTATAATACACACTATTCATGTTGGCTTGGTTCTATTAGTGGGTCTATTAGTTGTTTTTGTACAATTTGGTATCCTATATATATGGTGGAGATATTTTCATTTTAGTCATCATTGTATATTGTCTTGTCTTGGGTACACAATACATTGTGTAAGGAGGTTCCTCCCTCAAAGAGGATTTTTATTTATATATGTTCTTCATTATTAAGGCATGTATTACTCTCTTCTTGTCTATTTATACTCTTTTTATGCTATTTATGGGACTTTGTTGGATAACATTTGGTATAAGAGCTCTTTCCTCAGGAATGGCTGCTGAAAAATGAGTCATCTTGGCATTTTCACTACAACCTTTTTTCTACAAGGATTCAAAGATCGAGGTTAAAAATCCACTTCTAACACAGACCGAGCTACCTTTATTCCTTTATTCCTCATGTATCTCCACAAGAACAGGATAAGGATGAAAAATGGGACTTATTCTAGTCACATAATGAGAAAATTAAAAAAAAACAATTGGAGAGTAGGAAGTTTGAGTCCTCAAAAGTTGATGATTTACTACAACGTCATGGGTTCAACTCAGGCCCAAGGAACTACTTTATACCAAATATTGACATGAGAAAGTTTGATGGAAAGGATCCAATCACATGGATTTTTCAGATGGAGCAATTCTTTGATCTACACCAGGTGCCAACTTTGCAAAAGGTAACTATTGCATCCTTATATTTAGAACCTGATCAATTTGTATGGTACTAATGGCTTTGTGACCATAAAAAGGAATCTATTATCTCTTGGTCTATATCCACAAAATAATTGATCGCACATTATGGGGATATAAATAGCGACACCTTCTTTAGCCTGTTGGTAAATCTCAAGCAAAAGGGTCCAGTTACAGAGCACATCAAACAATTTCAGCAGCTAAATCTCGGAGTGAATAATATTTCAAAAGATAATTTGTTAGATCTCCTTATTGGAACCCTGAAAGATAACATTCAACATGAGGTGTGTCTCTTTGAACCATCATCCCTAGAGAAGTCTTTCATGATGGAAAGGAAGGTTGAAAGTAAAAATATGGTGATGAATACAAGAAATACCACTTCCAACACATCCAGAGAGAATGATGTTCCTTCTAACCAACCTCAGAGGTCGACACCTCAACAACTAGAAGAAAGAAGAACGAAATATCTATGCTTTAATTGTGACAACACGTACAGTAAGGGACATAAGTGTGGAGAAAAGAAACTCTTCTACATAGAATGTGAAGAGGAAGAAAACAAAGAACAGGAACCACCACAAGGGGATGAACTAGAAGTGATTATTCGCACCATATCTTGTCATGCTTCGGATGGAATTAACACTCCTCAAACTCTCAATATAGAAGGATATAAAAAAAATAAAAAGGTAACAATGTTGATTGATTCTGATAGTACTCCTATTTTTATTCACTGTAAAGTAGCCAAAGATCTCAATTGCTTTGTATATCCAACACCAAAATTTTAAGTAATGATTGCAGATGGAGGAACCATCAATTGTTTAGGGAAATTCCATAATATCAATATTACAATGGGAAAATATGTATTGAATAGTCCCATGATTTCTATACCAATGGGGGGTTATGATGTTGTATTAGGATTTCAATGTTAACAATCATTGGGAATGATGGCTTTTATTTTTTAGAAGCTTTTCATGGAATTTTCATGGGAAGGAAAATAATTTGTGTTAAATGGTATAATAGGGAAACCAAGCAAGGTGATAAAATCTAATGGTATGTCAACATTGTTAAAGAAAGGAAAACAATGTGTAATTACAAAGTTATACTAACTAGACGTTCAAACATGTAAGGATCCTATTTCTCCAGATATCCAAAGGGTACTTAAAAATCCTTCCAAGGTATTTGAAGATATTCCAACAAGTCATCCACCTATTTGAGATTTGTACAATGTTATTAACTTCATTTTGGGAAGTGTTCCTACTATAATCAGGCCTTACAAATACCCCTATGGCTAGAATAATGAAATGTAGCATATGGTTGTAGTAGTGACAAGAAAATCTACAATTCAAGCAGTGTCAGATCACATAGAGCACCAATAAGCAGTTTGGTAATTCCCAATAATGTCAGAAAACAAGATGAAACTACAAGAAAATCAACATCAATGTTAAAGGAGTTTTGAAGAACTTGCACAAATCATATGAGAACCTGAACAAATCATCAAAACAAGGACCAAACAACTACGAAATCATGTTGTTATTGATTACCTCATCAAGTGGAAGAACTTTCCAGCTACAAATTCGACATGGGAAGATGAGTCCTTCATACATATGCATCCAAGCGTTGAGTAAAATGAGGATCATGATAAGACCTAAAGGATGGGAACATTTGCCCCTATAGGGTGGCACATTACCCACTATGTTGTGGTGCATTACATATTATTCATGTCACCTTGGGTATATTAGTGGGTCTATTCATTGTTATTGTACTCCTTGGTATCCTATATATATGAAGGATATATTTTAATTTTAGTCAAAATTTTATATTGTGTTATCCTGGGTACATAGTTCATTGTGTAAGGAGTTTCCTCCCTTGAAGATGATTGTTATTTATATTTTTTCTTCATTATTCAAGTGTGGATTACTCTCTTATTTTCTATTTATTCTCTATTTATGCTATTTATGGGGATTGGTTGCATAACAATAGATGTGGAGTAGAAGGGCACAAGACATATAAAATCCCACAAAAGCACAATCTAAGAAGAAAGAATGAATCTAGGGATCATTTCACACAACCAAATGAGGAATTGTTGTTGGAGTCAGTGTTGTATTACTAAATCATGAGTAGGATGAAAACCTTATGCTCAAAAGGGTGTTGTTCAAAACCGAGAAGAATATTGTGGAGGAACCTTATTAAAGGAAGAGGATTCTTGAAACTAAATGCAAGGTTCAGCGTAAACACTATAATTTAATTATAGATGGTGGATGTATAAAAAATATGTCGAGGTGATTGAGAAGTTAAAATTTCAGTGTATTTCTCATACCAATCCATATAGGTTTACATGGCATGCAAAAGGTTCATCGGGTCACCATGTTAGAGAAATTATTGTTTATTTTACATATCAACAACTTCAGTGACCAAGTATTATGTAATGTGGTTGAGACGGATGCATGTCATGTGTTTCTTTGAAGATTGTGGCTCATTGATATGAAGGTTTTCCATGATGGAATGGAAAATACATATGAATTCAATAAGGATGGACAACATTATAAGTTGAATCTAATGGTAGAATATGAGATAACAAAAATGGACATTAGTGGTAGAAGAAGCAGTTGGGTAAACTTTTATGTTTATCCAAAGGTTTTTTGAATGAAGAAAAGAAGGCACACTACAAGGAAAAGGTCATTTAGTAGAGGTTATAGCTGAGGTTTTTAGTGTTAGAAGACTGTCCAAAATAGTTAAAGAAAACTCCATTACAACCTCCACCAATGATAATAGATGGTTTAGAAGAGTTTTTTACGAAAATTATTATAACTAAAAAAAATCAGTGTCTGGAGGATTTTTCAAAGGTTTCACGCTAGTGTGCTTTATTGATGTAGACACAATGAAGAGTTATAATATACAAGACACCAATGCTTATAATATAGAATGCACCTGTGCATTACATTACACAACAAGCATAGATACGAACATAAAAGCATAATGGCACTGGTGCTTTATAAAGATACATGCACAAGTGATTTTTAATAAATATTGCATTGGTGCTTTCTATACCTACTAATTCCATAGTGCTAAACGCGACATAAAACACATCGACGAAGTTGAATTGGACATTGAATTTTGTTAATTTTTTAGATGAATCAGTGTTGTTAGGTTAAATTAGCGCAACGGTGTGATTACTTATACAAATCACTAGTGCGTATTTATAATACAAAACCACCAATGCATGCAACAAATAGCTTGTGGCACTGGTGCACTATTACTTTAAAAGCATAAGTGATATAAGTAATTAAAATTCACTAGGTGTTCAATAAACACTTTTGTTACACCGATGCTATGTATTCGTTAATACACTAGTGTGTTTCATTTTTAGAGGCATCGATGCTAGTAACATTTAAAGCACTGATGCATATACAATGATCAAAAGCATTAGTACTCATTTTCTCTTTGGTAAACCATGACCGGTGACAATGCACTGAAATATCAATATTTTATTTTATCTTTTTTAATTCTATTGTTCATTAGAAATTGAAATATTTCTTATAATAGTATTCAAATAATTTTATTTATTGTGTTTGGATACTATGTTTGGATTAATTTGTTATATCATCATATTTTGTATCTATTTATTGTAATATTTAATCATTCATATATTTAATCAACGGTGTAACATTTCACAAAGACATTGGACAATGCAATAGAATAATAAACATAACTTATTATATATGAATAAGGTGCCCTTTCTCATACAAAATGGGACAACATGCAAGTCCACAATAATCAAAATGTCAATATATAATTGTTACAGTTCTTGGTAATGTTGTATTTCAATTGGAACACTATGTCCATTTAATTATACAAAATGTTTGATTTTGTTAAGCCCTCAATGATGGTGCATTACCACCTATAGTGTGGCACATTACCCTCTATATTGTGGTGCATTACATATTATTGATGTCGGCTTGGGTCTATTAGTCGGTCTATTAGTTGTTATTGTACAACTTTGTTTCCTATATATATGGAGGAAATATTTTCATTTAGTCATCATTGTATCTTGTTGTGCCTTATGTACTTAGTACATTGTGTAAGGAGGTTCCTCCCTCATAGAGGATTACTATTAATCTCTGTTATTGATTATTAATGCTTGGATTACTTTCTTTTTCTCTATTTCTTCTCTTTTTATTCTATATTTGGGACTTGGTTTCATACATTTTGTATTAGAGCTCTTTCCTTGGGACCGATTTATTCATAAAAGTCATGTTAGCATTTTCGACAGAATTTTTTCTACAAGGATTTAGACAACGAGATTCAAAACCCATATCCAAAAAAGGTTGAGCTATATGTGGTCCAAGTTTATTATCTTTAGACATTACATTTGAGATATTTTTCTTGGAGTCTATGGTTTTTTACTATTCCAAAACCTATTCTAAAACATATGTGTTGGGGATCTATTGCATCAGAAATAAGAAGGACCAAAGTATTTGTGGTAGTGATTTAAGAAGCATATTCAAAATATTGGCCACATGGAAAATCGTACAAGTTCTCTCTTCTAGATAGGAAAAAAATAAGGAGTGTTGGGATATTTGCAATAATTGTTTACTAGAGAATCCAAATTAGGTCAGACCTGTGACATAGGAAAGATGACAAATTAGGGTACTATAGGAAGATGTTTTAGACCCATAGGATTCAAAATTTACCTTTTAACTCAGTTACAAGTCATCCATAAAACAATCTTCTAATTAGGGTTTGAAAAAGGTACATAGTTATGAATTTGAATAACTTTGAGTAGAATGATTTATTTGTGGTAAACCCTAGGGTGTGATATATATTTATTTTTCAAAATTACACCAAAAGTAAGTGTAAAAAATTACACTCCACTCAAACCACTGGAGGATTCATCCTCGACATATGATGAAATGTGAGACATAAATTTTTGAGTGTCCAAGTTGGAAGTTATAATTAAAGGGAATGTGAAAATGGATGACTTAGTTAAATTGGAAAATAATATGTCTACTAAAGAGGATCTCAAAGGTATGGCTAGAAAAGAATATCTTCAAGAATTCAAGGAATTTATGAATGATATAAAAACTAACTTTATTCCTCATGTTCTACTCAAGACGTTGATAAGGAGGAAAACAGGGGACTTATTCTAGTCATGTATTGAGAAAATTGAAAATCAATTGGAGAGTAAGAAGTTTGAGCCCTCAAAAGTTGATGATTCAATACAACATCATGGGTTCAACTCAGTCCCAAAGAACTAATTTATTCCCAACATTGAAACAAGAAATTTTGATGGAAATGATCCAATAACTTGGATATTCTAGATGGAGTAATTCTTTGATCTACACCACGTGCCAAGTTTTCAAAAGGTAACTATCGCATCCTTATATTTGGAACCTGATCAACTTGGGGCAAGGTTAAACGACGATAAAGGCTAGAAGATTTCGTAAAAGGGGTTTGATCCAATGGTTCAAATGAGAGATGTAATTTGACCAATGGCAACAATCTAATCCGGAACTCAAACTTGTAAGATAGTTAAAAAATATGAGTGGTAGCAGAATTCAAACCACTTTCCATGTGGCGTTTAGTGAGTTCTGTTGGGGAAAGTGGTAAAGGAAAAATAGCTTATTGGAGGTCCCAAAACCATTATTTGTCGTATAAAAGTTAGTTGACCAAGGTAAATCTATTTTTTGTTTGCACGTTGTTGGTGAAAAGAAGAAGAGACAGTGTGCCATCATTTTTCAAAAGTCAATTCTTACATACCTGACAGTTACTAGGTAAGCCTAAACTCTGAGATTCTTTTTGAAGACTTATTAGCATTGCTTGTTATGGAAAATGAGCAGAGTTCAGGGGTATTATGTAGGGTTCTGGATGAAAGAGAAGAAGTAGTTATTGATAGGGAAATGAATTTTTTCGACTCTATTTTGTCGGTATGCAGTGTATCTGTTTCAAAGGAATGTTTATGGAAGTATAGGTTACAGGGAAATGATATCCTAAATGTCTGCAATTCTTTCCTATATTAATTTTCCATTGAACAAATCCTACCTTTCTCAGAATTTGTCGAGTGGTGTGCAAACAATTATTCATCTTCCGAAAGGGTTATTATGAGTCGTACAACTTCCAAATCTCTCTGTAGAATTGATGTGAAATCTGTTCGTGAAATGTTAAGTCTGTCTAATAATTTTCCTATAAATCCTAAGTCTTTCAATGAACAAGCCCTGATTGAGTTGTACACAAATTGCGAAACGGAAATTAGATGTCAATTCTTGTCCAGTATTTTAAAATTTGGTCAGTCATTAGAAGGTTTATTTTTGCCATACAATGTTAGTATTTTCAGAGATGAAGTCAAGTTGGTCATGTCAATGGTTAGTCAGGTTTTGGGTTTGGATGATGATAAACATGTGAGAGAAGTCATTTTGGGTTTTTTACTGAGTATAGGGTCGACTGACCATGGATCAAATGTAGTCCGTTCTTTCAATATTGACGAGTTTTTGGCTGAAGCAATCCATACCAAATTAGTTGAGTTTCCCAAGGTTAGGTTTTTTAGATACCAGTCATATTTGTTGAACATGTTATTGTGTTCAAATGTGTCAGAGTTACAGTTTTTATCTACCATGTTTTCTTCAGACCTTCCAAAGCAGATCAGCATGTTTGAATTTGTGAATATGATCATGGATGAAGTATATAAAATGATTTTTGATGATGTATTACCTAGAGTATTGGAAGACATGAAAGTCATGTTGCAATCTTCTTTAGAATACAGAACAGGAGATTGGTTTTTACATAAGGAATTTACTGTTATAAGAGTGTATGGGTTCACTAGAGGACCATACAGGTTACTTGCCTTCTTAATGCCAAGAGTATATGCATTAGAATTCATGAGACAAAGGTTGTGTGAAGAAGAGGAACACTTCGGAGCATTCAAGAAATATTTTGATGTAAAATTCCCTCTAAAAGTTGGTCCTTTCATTTTAAAGAATAAAAGTGCTCTGTTGGTGATTGAAAAATTATTGGAAGTTATGGACTTTCAAAAAGAAGAAAAAATGAATTATGATCCGCATCATATTATTTCTCAGAGAAGGTAATTGAACAAAAACAAATAGTTTGATCATCAAGTTATTGAGGGGTTAGATAAAATGCCTAATCTTTTTAGTTTTGAAGAAGATCCAGGGGTTATGAAATAAAGGATGACAGAAACTGATGAAGATAAGAGAGAGAAATTGGCTTTAATAGTTCACATGGCTGTTAATTCCGGTGTTATTAATAAAAGGACTTTTTTCTGAAACAGATTGCATGGATGTGGATGAAGAAACTTCAAATTGAAAAAACAAAATACAACATTAGAATGAAATAATCAATTCAGAAGAAATAGTTTCAGAAGACCTAAAGAAAATGGTTTTGTTTCAGAAAAAGTCTGTACAAAAGCAACAAAATTCTTTTGAAGATGAAGGTAAAATTGAATCTAGTTCTCAGTATAAGTCTAAGACAGAGCTGATGTCAAGTTATACTAATAAGGAAATGCAGTCATTGGATGAAACTAAAAATCTGCTTCCCCAAGTTAGAAAATTAATTAATAAAAAAACTTCATTGATTTCTACTCGGGATGTAGAGAGAAATACCCTGAAATTTGTTGTGGTGAGTGATAAGAAGGTGTCTGAGATGGAGGTGAAGTTGGATGAAATTAGTGTTCTTGATAAAATACAACTCCACAAACAAACTGGAGATGTCATCTATTCTGATTTGCTACATGCTACTGTGAGAGTTACTAAATTGCAATCTCTTGTGGATAAAATGGAAGTTCAGTTAAAGCATGAGAAAGTTGAAAATAAAGCCAATTTGATTCAAATAAAGAAATTACAGGGAGATATCATAAGCTTAAGGACTGAACCAAAAAATGTGCAAGCAACAAAGAAGCTTCTGGAAGATAAATATAATACTATTCAAGTGTTGAAAAAGAAGGTCAAGGTCCCTAACACTCAACATGTTCAATCTTTAGAATTGATTGCACTACAAGAAGAAAAAGAAAAGTTCTACCAGGAAATGATGGATCACGAAGGGAAATTCTTGAAGATGCAGAAGGAGAAGAACAAGTGGGAAATAGAAAAATTTGAGTTGATAACTCATATTAAAAGGTTGAATAAAGGTCAAAATGAAGAAAAAGAAGTTATGCAGGAATTAATGAATCAACCTTTCGTGGAGATTAAAGGGTTAAAGGACAAGAATGAAAATATTAAGTTGGAATTCGATAAAAGTATTGAAGAAAAGAATAAAGCTTGGAATGAGAAGAGCCAATTACAGAAAAAAATTCAATGAATTGAAATAGAGAAATACAGGAAAAGTTCCTTTATAGGGAGCTAAACATTTGATCTGGAATACCTTGTCTGTAGAAATCACATAATTCAGACATTATTTAAATTTTATTGGTGATGAAAGTGCGTTAGTAAATTTGGGTGCTCAGAGATTAAAATTAGTAAATGAAACCATGGAAAAGAAATCTATGAATACTGTTCATACTGCTATTAATTTTTTAAATTTTTTGACATATCAAAATCTGCAGGATATTGGGATCAAAGACAGGGTAGTTATTATATTGTGGGCAAAGAATTTTATTGATAAACATCAACTTATGAAAGTTTTGCAGGATAAAGCAAATCAGATGTCTTCTCAAATCAAATATTTTAGGGTGGCTTTTCAAAATTTATTCGATGATGGTCTCCCTTCTTTTTGGGATGACGAAGGATGACTATTTTCTTAGGAATAGTATCATAGCCTATTGGTGCATAATCACATGGATCATTCTAAGTTTGAGGATTTAGTCACAGGATTAATGTGAAAGGTTATTGTTGAAAAGTTGACCAAAGATTTTGAAATATTGGACTGGTTTTTAGTTATTAAAAAAGGATTACCAGCTATGTCTTATGAATCCTATGTGGATTTAGAAGTGTTGATAAGAGAAATGATGGAGTACAAAGTTACAAATGTAGAACAGTGGAAAATTGTGGAGAAATTTTGAAAAACCAAATACATATTACATTCGTAAGGACAGGTGTTGCAGTTTCAGGAGGCTGTTTGTTCGTGGTACCTTGCAGTTGTGGATTTGCTATAATCAAGCAAACTATTATTTCAAATAAAGCATGCAATTATTATTCCTAGTCATTAGGGAAATAGTTACAAGAACTTATGATTACAAGTTAGTTGGTTTTTGACGTACTTGAAAGAAACTATTGTGTTTATATTTGAAATTTACTGATGTATCAGGGGTTGAAACTCGTAAGAGTGGACTTATGTTTTGTGATAACCTTTTTGAATAAAATTACAGAGCCGAATGCTAGTTTATCTTCAAATATTCATGTATTGTTTATGTTACAGTCTGTTCTTTCTTTCCATGTGAATGTTTTCTAATTGTTTACCTTCTATTCTGTTTTCTTTCATGTCTAAATGTAGTGTGTAATAGTTTCAAAATTCATACATGTTATGCTCTGGCTATTGTTTCAGATATCCACAAATCTTTCTTCTAAATTTGATATGGAATTCATCCTGTGATGCTCTATATTAATGGGTTGTTCATGTTTATTTCCTATCACCCAAAAATCAATGAATGACTGTAACTGAATAATTATCTTTCCTTTGTTGAGGTTCTTAGCAGACAGTTTTGTATTATCTTTATCCGTTTTGATTCCATATCCCAATGGTTATATGTTTTGTTTCAACCGTTTACATAACTTAAATTGTTGATTCATTTATCTGGCCTTGTTAAATTTGTATTCGAGAGATCCCTCTTCGGAAAGAAAAGCCAGTTTCTTTCTAAAAGTGGTTTTGCTGTTACCTTGAGATTTCCTTTTACAACCTTAGGTATATTTTGAGTGATAACAAATTGGTGTCGTTGCCGGGAACGAAGGTCAAATCAGCCCTGGGAAGAACGACAAAGATTATAACAGATCAAGAAAAGGATTTCTGCAGGCAAACAAAAAATTTTGTGAGTAAAGAAGGTTGTACATTTTCCATGGAGATTCCATTTTAATTTCTATCAATATTTCAGAAGACATCTTGGCTTCAAATAGACATACACAAGGTAATTCTGATACTGAAGTTTTGTGAAGGATTGAAGATCCAGAAAAATTATTTAGAAAAGGAGGCAAAGAAAAAATATATATGTGTCTATTTGGTGCATCGTCTTCTCAATATTTTCATAGCATACTTGATCAAGAATGGGAAATACATGTTGAAAAGGGTTTGTTGAAATCTAAATCCGAGTATGATCTTAAAAATATTGAATTCAACCCTCGTAGATTAGAATCCTATTTACTTGATTCTCTTTGGCAATATCTTCAATAATCTGTGAAGGTTGAAGAAAGACCTGTTGTTCAAACCATTCAAACTTCCCCAATTCGTCCAAATACACCTAGACCAATGGAAGCTAGATTTGCTCCTTTGCGTTTTCCTGCTGTATTGCATGACCTTCCCCAAAACTATTCCCAGAGAATTTCTTTATTTGATGGAGAGGGAGTTATAACAGCTAAACAACATGTGGCAAAATTTGAAGATTTTATTGACTTGGGGGAGGTTGATTATGTAGATGTTAAAATGAGGTTGTTTTCTCAAAGCCTATCAGGGGAAGAAAAGAAATGGTTTAAAGATTTACCAGTTGCATCAATTCTGACATTTCAAGCTTTACAAAATGCGTTTTTAGAAAGATGGGATGATAAACAAAGC
>LPNX010024789.1:18702-31233 GCA_001517045.1 Pseudotsuga menziesii | reverse complement strand
ATTCATCTCTTCATTCATGTGATTCAGTCTCTTTTCTTCTCTCTATTTTCCTGTGTATGCTTGTGAGAATTCTTAGTAGCACGATCTATTTCCTGTGCTTCTTATTAGCATCATTGCACATAGAATTGATCTATTATTTCTGCATGGTATCATAGCTACAAGGTTGATCAAGTTCTACAAAGTTGAGGAGCGCTTCCAGTCTCCTATCCCTCTTTGAAGAAGAGCTTTTCTAGCTTACAAGATTTTCTCCTAGTTTGTTTTCAACAGGTTGCAGAGAGTATCTCTTAGAGCATATTAACAACTTCAATATGGATTCAAAAGTTCCTCTACTATCTCCTTTCAACTATGCTGATTGGAAGCCAAAGATGAGTGCATACTTGAAGAGGCAATGTCTCTTTGATGTCTCCATTGGTGCATTGAGTGAACCCGACTCTTATGAAGAGAAGATTGATTGGCTAAATAATTGTGATAGAGCTTATGGAATTATGTGTTTGGGAATGTCTCCAAATATATATCATCTCATAGATTCTGCTGAATATCCATTTGAGCTTTGGAAAATTTTGGACAAAGCTTTTGGTTTGCAGGAAATTGAAGATGAAGCATGGAGCGAACCTAACATCTCCTCTTGTTATCTTTCTCAAGATTTCTTGGCCTCTACATTCTCTGATGAAGTTGATCATGATGAAGAAGTTTCTCATATAGTTCATGTTGCTGCTGCCCTCTTTCATTCGAATGCTTCCTCCTTCAATGAAGAAGCAAATATTGAAGAGCCATCTTTTTCTGTGTCTCTTGAAGGTGATTTTTCTTCTTGTGATACTATTGATGAAAAAGAAGTAACATATGGAGCTGCTGCTGATATTGATTATGATCCTATAACCCATTCATTGTTCTCTCAATCTCCCATCTTAGATTCTGAGATCTATGTGCCAGATTCTTTACACCTCTTGCATGCCTCTCTCATTGATGGTGCGCAACCAAGTGACTTCCATGATGTTTGCTTAGCCACATCAAGCCTTATTTGTGTCATACCACTTACCATACTTGATCTCATGTGATTCAGCATATCCTTCTTTGTTCTTGGCATCAATACTCAGAGCCTTCTTGAATATTGTGAACATCTCATTCTGCCCATCCATCATTCAGATTTTTACACTTATCAGTTTTTCCCAGTTGCTCATAATTTTCCTACTTTAGCCCTATATCCTCATGGAGCCATTGAAGACTTTGTCCTTTCTGTTCCATATGTTAATATTTCTGATATATCAGAGTTTTATCAGCCTCATATTAGATCTATACAGGTGCTACATCAGATTGGAAGATTGACATGTGATTCACATCACAATTTTGCAGCTATTCAGGGAATTGGGTGTGAAATAAATTGCCTTATTTTTTGTACTCTTTGGAAAGGTGTATGCACAGATCTCTTTTCCATTTCAGATTATGTTTGCAGATCATAGTTTGACAGCAGCAAGAAGCATTCAGATAATGCTCCTACTTCATCAGATGATGAGATACAAGGAGTCTCTCCTCTTCCTTCTTGCAGGTTCTACACTCTAGCGCATGATCATGGAGTTCATGATTTCTTCAGCAAGTCCTTCATCCAGAAGCACTTTAGTCAACTCATTAAAGTGAAGATGAAGATATGTTGAAGACATATTTCAAATTTTGTGCCTTGTCCTATCTTGGGGGAGGATTTTCCCCATGTAGTTTTGCCTCTTTCCTCACTTTTCTGGACATAATAATTGTTAAAGGGTGACCATAGCCTTGTTGCTGGGCCCTATATGCATCCATATTTTTTGTCATACCATCATAAAGTCAGACTTATAGGGGGGTGTTGGAATATATTAAACCCACTCACAACTTAGGATAAAATAATTAATCATTATTTGATTAATTATTCACCCACTAGCTTAATTAGGTGGCACCTTAAAGTCAATGCATGCCATCTATATCCTAGGAATGAGTTATTTCTGATTCCGGGTTCATTTAGAATTAGTATGCGGGACCTTATAGCAGATTCTGCTTTTTTCTGCTTTTTCTGCTTTTTTTGCTTTTCTATGGATAAGATAAAAGCTAGTCAACTAGGAAACTGGGAGCTTTTGTTTCCAACCCATCCTCCATTAGTTTTTCTCCATTTTCTAGGATTAGCATGTTATTTCCATCTCCTTGACAACTCACTCATGCTTTTTCCAACTCGTGAGGTCCTTGATAGATTTAGCAAGTGCTTTATCCACCTATGGGGGTTTGCTATATTTGGGTAAGTCATCATTTTTGAGCTTTATGAGTTGTTTCCATACAATTCGACTTTCCTATGAGGGAAGATCTATTTATGTACTCTATTATTCATAATTATTCAATGGAAGGATACACACCAATATTCATCTCTTCATTCATGTGATTCAGTCTCTTTTCTTCTCTCTATTTTCCTGTGTATGCTTGTGAGAATTCTTAGTAGCACGATCTATTTCCTGTGCTTCTTCTTAGCATCATTGCACATAGCATTGATCTATTATTTCTACAACAACATGTGGCAAAATTTGAAGATTTTATTGACTTGGGGGAGGTTGATTACGTATATGTTAAAATGAGGTTGTTTTCTCAAAGCCTATCAGGGGAAGAAAAGAAATGGTTTAAAGATTTACCAATTGCATCAATTCTGACATTTCAAGCTTTACAAAATGCGTTTTTAGAAATATGGGATGATAAACAAATCCCTTTACAGCTTCTTTCCCAGTACAATAATCTTAAGAAAGGAGGTTTTGAATATGTTCATGAATTTTCAAGCAGGTTTATGAGAGTTTATAATTCCATCCCAGATGATATAAAACCTTCTGTTGCTGCTGCAAAACTTCATTATGCTGAGGCCTTTGACAATGAATTTGCATTTTCATTGAGGGAGAGAAGGTCAGTGAGTCTTTCTGCTATGTTCACAGATGCTTTAGAAGTGGAAGCAAATATGATGGCAAGTGGAAAGATGAAACAAATAGATATTGATAGGAGGAAAGTTAGAGGGGAAAACATGCGGTCTACTTCTTCTTCTAAAAATGATATTAAATTTGAAATGATGTTAAAAAAAATGGAGAAGTTGATGGATAGATTGACTATAGACAATAGATCATTTAACAGAGAACAACCTGAGCCCCAAATCCGAAATCCAAATTTTAGAAGGCCAAATCCTCCCATGCCTCTACAAAATAGGCAGAGAGATATGAGAAATCCAAGAAATCAAGAAGAACAATAGATTCGACCACCTTTCCTTGAGAATTATGTTGCAGATGGAGAAGAGCCTGCTGAAAATGAAATTCATCTTTTTGGGGAGTTGGATTCCGAGATATATCTCACTGAGGAAGAACATTATATGTTTGCACAGGAAGAGGGTAATAATGATTTTGAGAAGGAATTATAGCAGTATCAGAGAGGTTATTTGCATGCTATGGATGATGTACAAAGGGAGATTAAGTTGAGAAATAGAGATGTTGTTGTAAATAAAGGGAGGCTAAATTCAAATCATCCTTCCACTAGTTCATTAAATTTAGAAAAAAAAATGACATACAAAAAGATCTTGTTGTGAATAAAGAAGTTGAGAATAAAACAGAAAAAACAAAAGAAATGAAGCAAACGGCATTAGTGGATGTAGAGAAAGTTACTTCTATTTTCAATTTGCAGAATGAAATTTCAAAGTTAAAGATTTCTGTTCCTTCTAATGAGTTGTTGAGGAATAATGAATACAGGGATACAATAACAAGAATTGTTAAGGGTCAAGAAGAATTTCAATCAGACATTTTAGAATAGACAGATGATAATCCTACTATTTCATTTCTGCCAAAGGTTGAAAATATGGATGATGAAGAGGTTCCTCCATTTTATTTGAGTTTGAATGTGCATGATATGGTTGTACATAATGCCATGTTAGACTCAAGTGCGTCACATAATTTAATGCCTAAAGGAGTGGTAGAAATTTTGGGGTTGGAAATTACAAGGCCATATAGAGATTTGTATTCCTTTGATTCTAGGAGGGTGAAGTGTCTTGGTTTGATTAAATATATGGTGGTGTCTTTGAATAAATTGCCAGCTAAAATAGTAGTGATGGATGTTGTTGTAGCAGATATTCCACCAAAATTTGGAGTATTGTTATTAAGATCTTGGACCTCAAAGTTGAAGGGAAGTTTACAAATGGACATGTCATAAGCTACTATTCCTGTCCAAAATGGGAATAGAAGGTTATACAGTGAGAAGAGAACACCTTATGTAGTAAGTAGCCAAGATAGAACTGAAGTTCATCATATATATGCTGTTGATACTAATTTGGGATATTCTATTTTCTTCAATGATATTGTTCCATGTGATCTAGAGTCTTCGTTGCAAACTAAATCTGCAGAAAATGAAAAAGGAGTAAGGGAGCAAGATGTTTTGGAAAATAAACAAAAAAAAGAAGGATTGTGGACCATGTATGTAACACCCTGGTTTTGACCCCGTTTGCATTAAATGTACATGATGTATATATTGTAGTTAATCGTGGTGTGGAGCTAAAGGAAAAAGCCCCACCATAGATTTGATTTTGTTATGTTTCGGCGATTGGGATCGTTGTCGATGGTATATCGTGCTATCCGGCACATTATAGTTTTGGCATCATGTAAATATGCACTTTAATTAAAATGAACCTACAACCTGCTATGATGGTGCAACGATAATGAAAAGGGCATGATTTTCCTAAGGATAAGGGGGGGGAATTATTAAACCTTGAACCAATGGGGAAAAATCCATGTGTCAACCACCCATTTAAAACCTCTATTGTTTGTTGGGGGCAGTTATTGCTGAGAAGTGGTGGGTGGTAGGACTGTCAGTCCTTACCCACATGCCCACTCCACCAGCAGACTCTCCATCTTCGCGTGGGAAGGGAAGCAACGTATGGCATTCTCTCCACAACTGCATTGGGGGCAGTTTCTCCCATTCTTCCCAAGCTTTCCCATCTTCATGCACAGGGTGAGAATTTTTGGACTCATGCAGAGCACTGGGAGAGTAGCCTCACAGACACTATTTTGCTGAGTGTGTGGCTTTTGCGACTAGGGGATTTTTCTACGGGTATTTCTTTGTTGTGTTCTAACTATGTAAATCCACCTCTACGCAGGTTGTTTTGATTTCCTCACGCACCTGAGAAACTCCTATTGTTTTCCCCATGATTTTGGTTGGCTGTGGGATCCTATGCATTTTTTGTTGTTGTTGTGGGTCCTGTTTGTGCCAGAAATTGTTTCCAGACTACAAAGAAACAAGCCAACACAATCTCAAATATTCAATCAAACAAAACTAGGTTTTAGGGTTTTTTGAAAGGTTTTTCTGGTTGTGAAGTTTTGGTGACAAAAGGGAATACATTCATAAGCCAAATAGAAACTAAATCACAAGTAAAGGAGAACAGAGATGCATAATATAATAACCATGTATCCAACAGAACATAACATTGAAGTTCATTCACAACTGACAAGCACTACAAGCATAAAGACTATAAACCAGCAATGAAATTATCAATTGTGTAGCTAAACAAGCTAGAAATGAAGCCAAAACACAGACTGAAGGGTAAAATGGATCATATATTTCATAATTCTGTTCATCAAATACACATGAGAGTTAAGTACTTAGCTCATAAACAAGTCAAGAGACCTCCTTAAGCCAGCCAAAAATCGAACCCTTTGTTCTCTTTGAGACCTTCCTAAATATTGTTTTTCAAAAAATCAATTAGAGTCTAAACCCTAACAGTTTTTAGCCTACTCATCGATAGGATAATGTCAAAATAATAATTACAAAATAAAGTATTTCTCAAAAACATAACAAGTAACTGTTTTAGCTAACAATGCTCAAAGGTCTTTAGCAGCTTCTGCCAATAAAGCTATCCCATCTAAGGCTTGGGCCTTTTTTCTAGCTTTCTGCTGCTCAGCTTCCATATCTATCATCCTTCTTATAAGTTCCTTGTTCTGTTGCTATAATCTTTTGACAGTCAGTTTCAATTCTACACACTGTAAATCTGTACTCCTTTTCCTTTTTAGGGCTTCTTTGGAGACTGCAATAAGTTCTTGGTAGTGATTATTCACTTCTTCTAAGTCTTCCCTGAGTCTTCTATTAGCTATGATCAAACCATCATTTGTTTCTTGCATGTACTCCATTTGATGCTTATACTGTTTGATGGTTCTTTGCAAATTTTCCTTTTCTGAGTCAAAAGCCTTGTCTCCTGTTGTATTCTGTAGCTCACCAGGTAGCCATGGGACATTCAGCTTTTTGAAAATGTCCTCATCCTCAAGCAGCAGCTCTGTAGAAACACCATGAACACTTGGGTTTTCTTGATTAACTGTTTCAATAGGTGCAATTTCATCCATCAACAACTTTCTTTCTGAATAATACATCTCTATTTCATCTTTCTGTTGTTCCTTCAACATTTCACCTCTTAATTCCAAAAACACAGCAGATAGTTTGGTTTCAGTGAGGCTGGAATCCTCTACTGTCTTTAATGATTTCTTTCCTTTGCTGTCACCTTTGCTAGACTCTATATTTTCATCTGAAGAAGAAGTATCAATCATAGTTATCTCTTCTATCTTTAACTTAGGGTTTAGTAGCTTTTTCATGTTCAGCCTCAATTTGTTTTTGGGCCTAGTTTTGGGTCTCCAGCCTGGGGCAAACTCTCCTACCATGTTTAAAGTTTTTCCTTGATGAATGACTGTGGCAAACTCTTTAACCTTGATCTTCTTTTTCTTTGGCCTTACTGTCTTATCCTCTTGACTGTAGAACTCCCTTTGTGTGCCAACCCTAGTCTTAGTACTGACAGTCAACTCATCTCCTTCCAACAAGTATCCTTCATCTTCAGATAAAATGGTAATTGGGCTTCGTTGTTGGACCTTAGTATCTTCTTCTTCTCCTAAAATATTTTCTGTAAAAACAATTTTTTCATCAATGAGTGCTTCTGTTGGTGCTTTATTTTGCATAGGCTGGGTTTCCTTTTTAATAAATAGAAAACTTTTGCTCCTACTGTCAACTGAAGGCTGCTGAGATTCATAATCTCCCTTTGAAGGTTCTGCCACTTCCTCAAGTTTGACACATTTTTTATCTTCAGCCTTAAATTTTTGTCCTAATTTTCTAATTAGGGTTTGTTCCTTATCAACATGCTTTTTGGTAGGCTGTCCTTCCTGGTTAATTTGGAACCCATACCAAAAGAGAAAGTAGTCCCAAGTCTTTCCTTCTCTTTGCAGAATAGTGCTGATAATAAGCTTGATAAATCCATGATGAAAGATGGACTGTGAAGTGTGGTCATGATGCTCTTTTATCCTGCTTGACATTTTCTGCAAACTCTTTAACAAGAAGAAAGGGAGATTCATCCTTGATTCACCAGCAAGGTACTGAAGTAACCTGAAATGATACTTGAAGACAAAAGCATACCTCCCTTCACAAGTAATGTAGCTTTGTAGAACCTTGATGGGTTCTACCCATTTAGCTCTGAAATTCTGGATAAGCACTCCCTTGCTCCAGTTTGGAACAATGCCAGGAAAAAGATACCTTTGGGCATTGAAGGTAAATGGCACCTTTTTGAACCAAAGCTCTCCTTCATTCCTGACCCCTATTGCTTCAGCCACCAACTCTACAGTTAATTTGAATTTTAGAGTATCAAATGATACTATATATTGGTTATAACATTGAGCAAATTTATGAGAAACTTCGGTATTATATCCATCAATCCTTTTAAAGAAATCCAACCATCCAGCATTCTCAAAGAGTTGAGCACAACCTGGAAAATTGTTTATCCAATTCAGTTCAGTGGGCTCAGCCCTGTTGGTCTTACCACTCCTCTTCATATGCTTTCCCAAGGCTTGATGATGTTTCTGTGTGATTTTAAGACCCTGTTAATGACCTAACAGCCTTTTTTCCTCAAGATTTCAGAGTTTTGATAGTCAGTTCTCCTTTGGATTATCCCTCGCTGTTTTTCTTTGATGTTTTAACACTCAGTTCTATTATCAATGCAGGGAATGTTTTGTACCAAGCTTGGGTAATTTAGGTCGAACAGAGCACTAATAATCTTCAACTGAATTGCTGCTGAACTTTAATAACATCCAAGATGTTCATTTATACCTTTTAGACTGCTCTCTCACCATTGGGAGTTTGTTCAATACATGAGCTTATGTTTTCTTTAATCAATTTAACATTATAAGCCTTAATAGAAAAACCCCCGATTTAGTAGGCCATGACCAAGTTTACGTGGAATACCTCACTCCCGACTTGCTGTAGGTGTTTAAAATTGATCCTTGGACTATCTGAATGTTGAATTTAACTGTCCAGGTGTCTTCAAGTCTTTAGCTTGCTTCCAACTGTCGCGCTGAGAAAGCCCTAAATTCCTTCTTTAACTGCAAATTATGGATTCTTAGCAATTTGTCTTCATTCCACTTCTCCACCAGCTTCGTAATGCCTATGTGGAGAACTTCTTTCCCATCAATCTCGCCTCGTTCCACTGTCTATCATAATTTTCCAAGCCCTAACTTCTGACTGCCACGATCTCCTTCACGTCATAGCCAACACCTATTTTCATGATTATCTTTGATGAAACACATATCAAACCTGTCTACACATGTGATTAGTCATCCAGGAGAGAAATCATTGGAGAATTTGGCGTAAAAACTGACAAATTTTGCACCCGCGATATTCTTGTAGCGTGCCAGTGTAAAATTTTAACCGTTGTGCTACAAGAATGTTTAAAAATCAAATTCGGTGCTTTTTGACGATTAATTCAAATTTAAATAAGGTTTATATGGTAAACCTTGATCTTAGTGTTTATTTGTGAGACCTTTAATCAACATATATCCTATAGAACCCTTCAGAACACACAAAAAAAAACAAAAAATGATGGAAACCTAATGGCATAAACCCAAAAAATGCACTCTAAGCAAAATTTCCTAGAAGTAAGCAAATGAGCAAGCTTAAAACAAAAATCAAAAGCAAAATATAAGACTGAAGAAAACAAATTCATGACTGAATAGGTCCTTATTGAGTTGTTTTGGCCAAGACCAAATCAGGAACTGAATTTCCCTTTTCTTCACAGAGCTGTGAACTGCTTGTTTTACTGCATGTATGTAGTGGTTGGTCTTTGGACTATGTTGGAGTGGGAAAAGGGCTTGATTTTGCTTAATAAACTTGGTGTGTTTGGGAACCACACAGACAGAGCTAGAGGGCTAGATTTCTTCTACACAACCCTGGGGTAGCACTAGAAGGGGGGTGTCAGGGCCTGAGGGACTGTGTAGCAGAGAAGGGACTGATTTCCTGGTGTTGGGTGTGTGTGGGTGTCCTAGAAGTCAGGTTAGTTATGGTGTAGGTGTCCTTGGCTCTTCAATGAGCTCACCAGCTTAGCATTTAGCTTTTCCCAACCCCTTGATGGCCTAATAAACCCAACTATGTTGGCTTGGATGATTTGTGTATCCTTGGCTATGTGTAACCCTGATTAGTCCCTTATTCATAGGGGAATCATGCCCAGCTCAGGGGTGGTAGTGTTGCTGAGAGATTGATGAGCACATTGGCCTATGATTGGGTGGAACGTTGCAGCGATGTAGCTGGTTGCGGGACGAGTTCTTGATAAGATAAGTATTCTTGTCTATTTCATCTCTGCAATTATATTTGATGTCTAATGAATTATGATGAACATGTTGAATGTTGGAATGTATGATTTTGCTTCCGCTGTATGTTAAATCAATTATGCATCTCTGCATGTTTTTACTTCCAAGCATTTTACTTTGGTTTTTATGTATGTCCATGTTCATGGGGCTAGTTTCTCGGTTGTTTAAGTGTATGGTAGCGTCCTCTTCATCGGTCGGAGGGTCGAGGACGTTACAGAGTGGTATCAGAGCTCATGTTGCAGCATGGGCCTGAATGGCCTGTGAATAATTAGCTAGAAAAGGAAGGTTTCCCTCTGCCCAGTAGAAATCAGAAGAAATCTGTGAATGACAGGAAATTTTTGAAAAATTCCTCTAAGTGTTGAGATCATTGGATCGTTGGAGGAGTTAGTCTAAAGCCCCACCGATGCATCGGATCACCTAAGTGGAAGGCCACCCGACAGGAACCATAGAATAAAAATTTCAGAAATTTTTCTAATTGTCTAGATTTTTGGTTCGTCGGAGGACTTAGTGGAAAGATCCTCCGATGCAGCGGAATTTTTAGTTGGAAGACCCTTCGATACAGGCCACCGACGGATGGAAAAATAATTTTTTTTTCTGAAATTTTGACTAAGTGCCGAAATCATCGGAAGCCCTCACCTGACGATCGCCAAAACGTCGGCACATTTAGATGGAAGGGCTTTCTATGCCAGCAGCGGAAGAAAGATGATGAAAGCATCAATACATCGGCTCAGTTTAAGCTAAAGATTGCCGAAATGGCAGCGCAGTTAGAAGGAAAAACTCTTGATACTGCTGTCGGCAAAAATTAGTTGATGGAATAGCTGACATAGCGGCGACAAGAAGAAGAAATTTTTTGAAAAATTTGAAAATTTTGAAGTGTGAGATCGTCGGCTTAGCTTAGCTATAACATTGGAGGAAACTAGTAGATGGAACCATTGAAACGTCGTCTCATTTAGTCGAAAGGCTGTCCGATACAGACCATCAACGACGGCGAGAGATAGAAGAAGGTAGAGCCAACTGAGCGGCGGGGAAAGAAAGCTGAAGAGAGAGTTGATGAAGTGGCTGGAAAAGCTTGAAGGCACCGCAACGACGACAGAAAATAGATGATGAAGACGCCACAATGGTGGTGGAAGGTAGATGATGAAGGCGTCATAACTGCAGCAAAAGGAAGTGGAAGTAGTCGCCGATACATCGGGCAAAATAAGCTGGTGAGAAGAAATTTTTTGAAAAGGAAAAAAAAAATTTCTAACTGCCAAAATCGTCGAAAGTCTTCAGCTGAAGACTGCCGAAACGTCGGCCCACTTAGATAGAAAGACTTCCAATGCAGGGAAAGGGAAGAATAAAATATTGTTTCCGAAACTTTTGAAGTGTTGGACCCTCGGAAGTTGATCAGTGATGCTGAGCTGTAGTGTTGGTTGGGATCTCCTGAAGGACGCCGAATCGTCGACGAGAGTTAGTGGATGGAACAGCCAATGCGACGGAGAATTCCTGAGGGACGTCGAGACATCAGGATAGTTTAGTCGATCGGGTAGCCGACGCGACGGTGGGAGAAAGAAGAAGTTTTGTCAAAATGTTAAAAGCGTTGGAGAATTTTAGCAGATGGAGCAGCCGATGCGGCGGTGGACGAGGAAAGAAAATTTTTCGAAATTTTTTCCAAGTATGAAAACGTCAAAAAACTTTAGTTGATGGGACCGCCGACACGTCGGAAAAATTTAGTTGATCAGATCGCTGACATGTTGGAAGCCAAAGGAAGATTGGCCCAAAACATCGAAAAACATTAGTTGTTTGGACCATCGATGAGCGTCGGGAAAATTTAGCTGTTTGGACCTCCAAAACATCGGAAGCTTAGTCAACTAAGGATCCGATACGTTGAAAAATTAGTTGGGAAGAGACTCCATTTGATGAAGGAAATTTTGAGTTTTTAAAGTGGGATTTCTCAGTAGATTTCAGTGGCTTCTCAGTGGGATTCTCAGCAGCTTCCAGTGGATTTTCAGGGCTGAAAAGGAAGAAATTCTAGGTGGCTGAAGTTGACATTTTAGACCAGAATATAGTTGTAAATTTGGTGAAAATCACCATTTTAGAAGTAGGTGTGATTTTCACACCCGAAGTCAGAATGGAGCATGTGGATAGGCCTTAGAAAGCTTATCCAGTAGGGAATAAGGGAGAATCACCAGAGTTTGAATGAGGATAAGAAAAGTACTAGTGGTTGTTTGAAAAAAAAAGTGTGTTGTTGTCAATATGGACAAATCCGAGAATTGCATGACTAGAGATAGCAAAGACCATGAAGTCGAACCAGCTATTATGTGGAACAGGAATTCTAGGCAAAGATGAGGGTTTTGAAAAGGAAAATCCCTTAAACCCTGTCTTGTTAGGTATACTCATATTTTATAAGCTTGTGTACATAGAAATTATGGCATGGGGATGCTGAAAATGCATGGGGATATGTTTTGCGTGCATAGGATATTACATATTGGTAAAAATAGTGAGAATTATACATTTATTATGAACCACTAATGGTAAATATTGCATTGGTGTTGGAATTAGTGGAAAAACCAAAGACAACATGAGCATGGTTGAATATGTTGCTGATGCTAATGAATGTGACCAACAACCCTATGGAGAAAGGGATAAGGCAACAAATCCACGATCAAAAGTTGGTGAGCGAATTTTGGAATCTCCTGTAAGAGACCAACTAAACTGGTAATGTCAAGGGTGTAAGTAGGATCCATGCAGGTAATGGTTTAATTATGACAATTGCATGGAGTGGTAAGGACAAGAGGTCTCATACCATGTGGTTATTTAAAATTTACCCTACATTCATATAGAAATGTATCATGCCTGTATATGTTGTTATGAGCTTAGTAACCCAAAGAAAGTGAGTACTAGTGGTCTTGAT
>LPNX010024789.1:0-18520 GCA_001517045.1 Pseudotsuga menziesii | reverse complement strand
TGCATACATAAGTATGGGTGCAAATGTTGTGATGCATTGCATGAATGCATCGAGATAGTGCTTGTGTTATTATGACTAACCAATGGCTGAAATGATGAAATGATGATTCTATAATCCTTTCAAGAGCTATTATGAATGTAGAATAGTAAGTGCATGAAGAGGGTAGTCATGATCGATTGGCTTCCAGAATGCTCCATGGAAGGGCAAGGTGGTACAATTGATACGTCTGTGAAGTAAGGAGTATATAAACATTTCATTTGATGTGACTATACCTTGCAATTTTAGTATGATAATGATTCATGTGAAGTAAATGAGTTTTGGTAATATTGATATGCTAACAGCTGGAAGTATTTGAATTCAATAATTCTAAAAATACTTCAGAGATTGTTGCAGCAATGAAAAAGTTATATGCATCAAGACTTACCAAGTGTTTGGCTGATTGAAGTTCAGGTTTCAGGTAGATTGTTTGGGGCATGGAAATGAGGGTAAGACCATGACAAAGGATGAAATATAAGGGCCAAACATCATGAGAAGAGTCTAATGGTTGTGAAAATATTTGTGTGCAGAATGGGTTGTCAATTTGAACTTGTAAATTTCAGATTTGAGGAATTGCTGACAACTACTAATCACTATTGGATTGCATAGAATTGTGTCAAGAGGACGTGTTGTAAGTGGATGTTCATGTTATGCTAGTAAGCATAAAATTATAATGGGCATAGTGGTGCCGCTTACAAGAGACCAAAAAATGAGGATCACCTCATTGCCAAGCAAATCAATTTCTGTAGTAGACAGAGTTGCAAATTCACATTGAATTTAATTATTAATGCCATTGCTTGGTTATGGAACAATCAAATTTGGATTGTATTAGTAGATAATGATTGACTGTTTGGATACTTGATGAATGTGCTAGGGGTACACGTTGTAGGAAGACCATGTGTGATGGCCTGCAGGAGCCAAACTTCATGGAGAGGTTTTCCCCTATCTTGGAAATGGGTTTCAGGTGAAACTCCATTGGACATTTTGGAAATGTCCCATTTGCACTACATGTTTGGTAAGCAACATGAGTGAGATGATATAGATTATGTCGGTAAGACATGTGTGGGGTATGGAATGTAAAAAGGAGTTGGGATGGAAAACCGAGGGACTGTCAACTTAGAGAAGGGAGCCCCCATTCCTCGTTAACGAAGGAATACTGCATCTGCAAATGGCTAAGTGTTCTGTGACCCTAGCTAAGAATATGCATGCCAATTTGTTAAATTCAATATGCAGAGCATGTTTTGATTTTATTTCCATTATGACAGATTGCTTGAGTATGAATAGGGCCTACAGGGTTCACATCGAAAAGGGGTGCACACTTTCCCGATGTCGAGTCATGAAAGGGTTTTCAATATTGACTACACCCTAGGGATTGGACGCACTCCTGGTGTCTCAATACTTGATAGTGGATGATATGAAATATGATTACAGTTTTAGAGCAATAACATTGATGAGTTTGCTTATATTGCTTGTGTTAATAGGCTAAACAGATGCAGTTTGGTGTTGCACACTAAAGAGAAGGGGTTAATGTTGATATAAGTGTATTGTTGATATAAGTGTATATTGGGCCGTTATATGCCTGGGGATCCATAGTAGATCCTGGACCTAGAAATGGTCGTGGTAAAGTTCCAAGCCCAGTTGGCGTGAAGGTGTACTGGCTGGATGTTAATTATTTGATGTTGTGGAGCAGCCTGCGTGCTGACCCAACATCCAAGTCCATAGGAAATCCCAAGGCTTGCAGAGCGATGCAGGACTTTGTGGACCAGAGAGGAAACGCACAATACAGATAAGTATTGGATTATCTTGTTTCTTATGAATATACTTGTCTATATGGTTTGGTTATAATCTTCTAACTCTTGTTTAGAGACAAACCGATGAGAATAAACTAAACATGTGAATCTATTCAATGTTTGAATATAGGTATCGCTGGGAGTGAGGACTATGAGGGAATCCTAGGGGTGCATGTGGACATGTGACTGTCCTGAAGCGCTCAAAATGAGTAGTAATGAAAAAGGTGCTAGTGAGACTGTGAAGGTCCTAGCAACTGAGTGTTGTAGACAAACCATGTGGAGAGACTCCATGGTTGAGAGGTTTGGAATAGACCGAAGACACTAAGTGTCATGGCCAAGAAGGGTTGGTCCAACATTCACGGTGAAGTGAAAGAGGCTAAGAGCATGAAATCCACAGTGGTGGTGTGAGTTCCAGAATGGAACAAGACAAAGAGGGGAAAAATTCTTGCTGCTCTCTCTTTCCTTTTTTTTATATACTTATGCATTTATGAAAACAGAAGATTGTTGAATGCATGTATGGCTGAAAATAGAATGTGTTTATTTGCTTAAAATAAATTGTGAATGCTGGAATAGTTAATTCCTTGCCCAAGAATGGACATGAATGAGCTCATGTGCCTGCTGGGAAGGCATGAAAAGTATGAAAGTATCCTCGATAAGACTTGGACTGCCATGCCAATTGGGAAATTAATTGACTGATTTTAATGCTTATATTATGCTTGGCCTAACAGAATTACAATGATGCATTTCACAGGTGAGAAAAGTGAAATCCAGTCGTGCACATTGATCATGGTAGCATACCAAAAGCTGTTGGACTTGGTTGGAAGTCTCCTTCAAACAATTGCCAAGACCTAAGAAAATCTTGGAGAGATGCTCAAGATACATAAGAGGCATAATGAGATGAACCACCATATTTTGCAAGACTCTATTTGTTTGCAAAAGGAGGTAAAAAGCCTCCTGGGATCAATTCGTAAGGGAAAGGAAAGTGGATCAATGATGAGGCATTCATCCAATCGGTCCATTAAGAAATGTTCTAGGCATGAAGACTCAAAGGAAATTGAGCAGGTAAAGATGAAGCAGCTATCGAAATGTTGGAAATGCGGAGGACATCATTACCGCCGGGACTGCCCAACAAGCGAACATCAAGAAGTTGGCAGCCACAAAGTTCCTAGACTTGGGGATGAGTCGAAAGTTGAGAACCAGTAGGAGAAGCTTGTGGAAGCCAAGGGACTTGGTCCTAAAAGTTCAAAGTAAATAATTGAACATGGGACGGATCTACACAATTTGAAATTTTTGGATGTCCAAATCATATATGTATTCCTATGTATTGGAACACCGAGGACGGTGTTATTCCAAGGGGGAGGGGAATGTAACACCTTGGTTTTGACCCCATTTGCTTAAATGTACATGATGTATATATTGTAATTAATCATGGTGTGGAGATAAAGGCAAAAGCCCCATCATCGATTTGATTATTTTATGTTTGGGCGATTGGGATCGTTGTCGATGGTATATCGTGCTATCTGACACATTATAGTTTTGTCATCATGTAAATATGCACTTTAATTAAAATGAACCTACAACCAGCTACGACGGTGCAATGATAATGAAAAGGGCATGATTTTCCTAAGGATAAGGGGGGGAATTATTAAACCTTGAACCAATGGGGAAAAAGCCATGTGTCAAACACCCATTTAAAACCTTTGTTGTTTGTTGGGGGCAGTTATTGCTGAGAAGTGGTGGGTGGCAGGACTGTCAGTCCTTTCCCACACGCTCACTCCACCAGCAAACTCTCCATATTCACATGGGAAGGGAAGCAACGTATGGCATTATCTCAATGGCTGCATTGTGGGCATTTTCTCCCATTCTTCCCAAGCTTTCCCATCTTCATGCACAGGGCGAGCATTTTTGGACTCATGCAGAGCGCTGGGAGAGTGGCCTCACAGACATGATTTTGTTGAGTGTGTGGCTTTTCCAGCTGGGTTATTTTGTTGTGGGTATTTCTTCGTTGTGGTTTGATTGTGTAAATCCACCTCTACATGGGTTGTTTTGTTTTCCTCACGCAACTGAGAAACTCCTATTGTTTTCCCCATGATTTTGGTTGGCTGTGGGATCCTATGCGTTTTGGTTTGCTGTGGGTCCTTATTGAGTCATTTTGGCCATGATAGGGCCAAGAAAGACGCAAGAACTGAATTTCCCTTTTCTTCATAGAGCTGTGAACTGCTTGTTTTACTGCGTGTATGCAGTGGCTGGTCTTTGGACTATGTTGGAATGGGATGAGGGCTTGATTTTACTTGATAAACCTGGTGTGTTTGGGAACCACACAGACAAAGCTAGAGAGCTGGATTTCTTCTCCACAACCCCAGGGTAGCACTGGAATGGGGGGTCAGGGCCTGTGGGACTGTGTAGCAGAGAAAGGATTGATTTCCTAGTGTTGGGTGTGTGTGGGTGTCCTAGAAGTCAGGCTAGTTCTAGTGTAGGTTTCCTTATCATTCAGCTTTTCCCAGCTCCTTGATGGCCTGATAAACCCAACTGTGTCGGCTTGGCTGATTTGTGTATCCTTGGCTATGTGTAAGCCTGCTTAGTCCCTTATTCCTTGGGGAATCATGCCCAGCTCGGGGGTGGTAGTTTTTTTGAGAGATTGATGAGAAAACTGGCCTATGGTTGGGTGGAACGTTGTAGCGATGTAGCTGGTTGCGGGACGAGTTCTTGATAAGATAAGTATTCTCGTTTATTTCATCTCTACAATTATATTTTATGTTTAATGAATTATGATGAACATGTTGAATGTTGGAATGTATGATTTTGCTTCCGCTATATGTTAAATCAATTATGCATCTCTGCATGTTTTTACTTCCAAGCATTTTACTTCGGTTTTTATGTATGTCCATGTTCATGGGGCTAGTTGCCCGGTTGGTTAAGTGTATGGTAGCATCCTCTTCGTTGGTCGGAGGGTCGGGGACATTACAATGTATTTTGATGGGTATGTGGAAAAATTTGGTGCTGGTGCTGGTGTATATATAATCTCTCCTATTAGGTATTTTAAAGCTTTATCATACAAATTAACATTTGAATGAATAAATAATGTAGCTGAGTATGAAGCTTTGTTACTTGGGCTGCATGCATTGAAATATTTGGGAGCACAAAGGATACAAGTTTTAGGAGATTCAGAGCTTGTAATAAACCAGGTGAATGATAGTTATCAAACCAGACATCCCTAGATGAGGGCTTATAGAAATGAAGTATGGGACATGTTTGGTAACTATTTTACAGAACATACAATTAAGGTGGTTCCTAGATATGAAAACAAAATAGTTGTTTCGTTGGTAGTTGTTGCTGGTAAATTTAAAACTCCAAATGCTGGTCAAAGAGAATACCAAGTGGACATTGTGAATAGACTGTCCATACCTGATAATTCTAAATATTGGTAGGTATTTGAGGATGATATGCAAATAAAGATATTTTTAGAATTGTCTGGTGAATTTGTAAACACTCATATTGATGGTGAAAATGATAATTGTGAAAATTTCCAAGATACTGAAGAAACTGAAGAAGAAATGATTAATATTGAAAAATTAAAGGGAACCTTAGGAGGAAAAGATATAATTCAATTGAAAAGTAACTTTATCCCGAGAGGTTTGATCCCATTAGAGAAGATTTTTAATCAAAATGATGTTGCAAAGGATCCAAAAGTGAAACCTGTTGACAATGCTGTTGAAGATAAAAATATTGGCACTGAAGAAAATCCAAAGATTGTGAAGTTGTCTAAAAATATGCATGCCAAAGAGAAAGAAGAGTATGTGAACTTGATGAAAAAATATATTGATGTATTTGCTTGGAGCTATGAGGATCTTAAGGAATATGATACTTCAATAATACAGCATACTATTCCAATCAAACCTGGAGAAAAACCTTTCAGATAGAAACTCAGAAGGATAAATCCAAAGGTGTTGCTAGTTATTGAGAGAGAGATCAAAAAAATGTTTGATGCCAAAATTATTGTGACTTTGAGATTGTCAAGGTGGGTTGCTAATCTAGTTCCTGTCAGAAAGAAGAATGGAGAATTAAGACTTTGTATAGATTTAAGGAATTTGAATAAAGTTTCAATGAAGGATAATTATCCTTTACCAAAGATGGATCATATTCTGCAGAAAGTGGTCGGATCAGAAATCATTTCAACCATGGATGGTTTTTTAGGGTACTATCAGATCAAAGTGTTACTTGAAGATCAGGAAAAGATTGCTTTTACCACACCATGGGGCACATTTATGTATGCGAAGATGCATTTTGGTTTGATGAATGCAGGGGCTACTTTCCAGCGTGCCATGGACATTTCTTTTGTAGGAGAAATAGGTAAATTTGTGGTAATTTATATGGATGATATCACTGTATATTCGAAATATGATAGGGAGCATATTCACCATTTGGAAAAAGTTTTTATAAAATGCAGAAAATTTGGTATATCATTGAATCCAAAAAAGAAAAAATTTTGCATTAGAGGAAGGAAAGTTATTGGGTCATATTATCTCAAAAGATGGAATGAATATTGATCCAGATAGAGTAAATGCAATTTTGTAGGTGGGAGAACCAAGAAGTAAAAAGGAAATACAATCATTCCTTGGTCTGGTAAATTTCTTGAGAAGATTTATTCCCAGTTTTACTGAAATACTAATGAATATCACTAATATGCTGAGAAAGGGTCATGAAATAAAGTGGACATCAGAGGCTAAGAAATATTTTAAAGAAATAAAACAAGCTATTTCAGAAGCTCCCGTGCTTGTGAGTCCAGATTTCAATAAAGACTTCTTAATATTTTCATATGCATTGGAAAATACCATTGCTGGTGTCTTGCTACATAAGAATAATGAGAACATGGAGAAGCATATATCCTTTTGCAGTAAGATGTTGAGAGACGGGGAATTAAAATATGACATTATGGAGAAGCAGGCGTATGCTTTAGTTAAGGCTTTGAAATATTTCATGGTATATATTCTTCATTCGCATATAATTGCTCATGTTCCAACTAGTGTAGTGAAAGCAATTCTTACACAACCTGATCCAGAAGGAAGAAGAGCGAAATGGATAGCAACATTATTGGAGTATGATATAGACATTAGACCCACTAAGTTGATTAAAGGGAAAGGACTTGCAAAAATGTTGACAGATTCAAATTGTGAATCTTTACAGTTTAATTTCTTATCTAGTCAATCTAATAAGTTGGACACAAGGGTGGAGGCGATGAACGATTTTACTACATATTCATGATATTCTAATATTGTTCATGTTCTGCAAAACTTACAAGCTCATGCAGGATTAAGTAAAACTAGAGAAAGATCTGTGAAGTTGAAAGCTGCTAAATTCTGTATTTTAAATCAGTATATTTATTGGAAGGATCCTTGTGGTGTGTTACTTAATTGTATTTTGGAAAATGAAGCCCAACAAACGGTGAAAGAATTTCATAAAGGAGATTGTGGAGGACATCACTCTTGGAAAGTGACATCAAACAAAATTTTGAGAGTTGGTTTTATTGGCCATCATTGTTTTCGGATGTGTACAAAGAGACTAGTACATGTCACCAATGCCAAATTTTTGATGGTAAGAGAAAAGTGATTCCACTTCCTCTTAATCCAATAAGAGTAGAAGCTCCTTTTCGGCAGTGGGGATTGGATTTTATTGGAGAAATAAACCCAAATTCTTCAGGACAACATAAGTGTATTTTAACAGCTACAGACTATTTCACGAAGTGGATCGAAGCAATACCTACCAGGAGAGTTACTGAGATAGTGATCATGGATTTTCTTGAAGAAAATATATTGGCTAGGTTTGGTTGCCCCAGAAGAATTGTGACTAATAATGCAACAGCTTTTAAGTCCAAAAAGAAGATTATTTTTTGTTAGATTTTTAACATTAAGCTAGCATTATATTAGGATATTTTAACTGAGAGAATAACAAGCACATCAATCAAACAAAAGAGACAATGAACACAATTTTTTTCCTCAGGGAAACCATAAATGGAGAAAACCCCGCAACTTCCTCAAAGATAGAATCAACACCAAAAGTAAAACCCAAACAATAAGATGATCTCTCGACAGCAGTAGCCTCTTTCTTTCTAGCCCCAACAACTTCTTCTCCCTCATCTATGTGCTACAACTGAGTGTAAGTGAGTGTGTGTTAAATAGAGATACTCACTCTTTATTTACACTAATTCTCAACTTGACAATGAATCACTAGGGCTGACTTCACTAGGTGAGTCTAACAACCCTAGGGCCCCAGAAATGCGGGGAATTTAACCCTTGAATGATAGGAGGGTTGCCCACATTGACTTGACATGAATTGTTTATGTTATAGAATCTCCCGATCGAAACATCGAGGCATGACATGACTCAATTACATTACAAACACTTCCTGGAATAAACATCGGGGTACAATACATAAAAAATACAAGTTAATACATTCCGAAGTTACAATTACATCAACACTCCCTCTTAACTAGGAAGGTATTCTCTCGACACAATTTATCAGCACAAGTATTCTTCTCTGTATTATATGGATCATCCTCAAGTCCTCGTCATCTTCAAGTCATCTTCATATTCAAGTTATCTTCATCTTCAAGTCATCTTCATCTTCAAGTTATCTTCATCTTCGAGTCATCTTCATCTAGATCTGTATCATCACTCGATCTGGATCATCTCTGGTTCTAGAACATCTCTACTAGATGATCATTACAGGTGCTATCTCTTGATTCTTCTCATCACAGGAATTTCTACAGAGCCAACCGTTTTTCATGTTGGTTGTAGGCCTAGCCTCCATGTATGTCTTCTTCCAGCACTTATATGTGACCCTAAGTCAGAATGGCCCGCCCACCACTTATATCTGATCATGTAGGAACCAATCCTATAATCATATCAGAAAGGCATGCCCAACACTCACATATGACCATGTGGGAACACATCCCACAACCCTGTCAGGAAGGCCCAGCACTCACATCTAATGACCAATGTCAGAAAGGCTCAGCACTTACATTCGAGCATGTGAGGAACCAATCCTCCATGCTGAAAGGCTCTGCACTTACATCTGACAACCAATGTTAGAAAGGCTCAGCACTCATATCTGACAACCAATGTCAGAAAGGATTAGCACTTATATTCGACCATGTGAGGAACCAATCCTCCATGCCGAAAGGGCTATGCACTTACATCTAACAACCAATGTCAGAAAGGCTCTGTACTCACATCTGATCATGTAGGAACCAATCCTATAGTCACATCAGAATGGTCCTCAGTCCCAGACTGAGCTTTCCTGGTAACTGACGAGGTGCCTCCATTCCAAGAATGGAATTCATTGCTTATATCTGATCATGTAGGAACCGATCCTACAGTCACATCAGAATGGCTCGACATTCACATCTAACATGGAAGGAACCAATCCTCTCACCATGACAAAATGGTTAAGCCATTACATCTGACCATGGAAGGAACCAATCCTCTTACCATGTCAGAATGTCTCACGGACTCATCACTTCCCTTTGGAGGGAACCTCGATCTAGAAAACACCAAGCTTCACCCTGAAGTACTCAAAATTCACTCTAGCTAATGGCTTCATCAACACATCAGCTATCTGTTCATGCATCGCAACATACTGGAGCTTCACTGCTCCCATCTGCACCATATCCCTGAATAGTGATACTTGATTTCAATATGCTTCGACTTGTCATGGAACACAGGGTTCTCCGACAACTTCACACAACTCTGGTTGTCACAATGTATACATGTAGCATCCAACTGGAGATCGAATAAATCAGACAATAGTTTCCTCAGCCATACTGCCTCACAACTAGCTGAACAAGCTGTGACATAATCTGCTTCAGCTGTACTCACTGCAACACAAGATTGCTTCCTGTTAAACCAAGAGATCACACCTGATCCCATACTGAAGCAACACCCTGAAGTGCTCTTCCTATCAATGGCGTTGCTTGCCCAATCTGAATCAACATAAACCTCTAGGTTAATCTTCTGATTCATCTCATACTTGAGCCCATACTCAACTATACCCCTTAGGTACCTCAGAATATGCTTTGCAACAATCAAGTGAACATGTCTTAGATATGTCAAGAACTGGCTCAAGGTGTTCATAGTAAAGAAAACATCTGGTCTCGTGTTCATCAGGTACATCAAGGACCCAATCATCTGACGATACATCGTAGCATCAACCGCTTCTGATGAAGCATCACTCAATAGATTCAGGTTCAATGCCATAAGTGTGGTCATGGCCTTGCAGTCCATCACCCCGAACCTCTTTAGGATCTCTACTGCATACTTCCCTTGTCCGAGGGATATTCCATCTGCATTCTACCACACCTCCATGCCTAGAAAATAGTGCATCATACCCAATTCCTTCATTTCAAACTCGACAACAAAATTCCTCTTCGTATCAACAATCAACCCATCCATACCTGTTACAAACAGATCATCTAAATATAGTAGGAGCATCACTAGGTTTCCATCTTCAACCTTGTAGTAAAGTTTGGAATCTGCTTTACTTTTGGTAAAGCCCAAACTGGATAGAAAGTCATCAATTCTACCGTACCATGTCCTGGGTTCCTGTTTCAAACTGTACAATGCTTTCTTCAATATACACACATAAGACTCCCTATCATGTGTATCAAAACCGAGTGGCTGCTCTACATACAATTCATCTTCCACTACACCATTCAAGAAAGCAGTCTTGACATCCATTTGGTGTATCTTCCATTTCATCACTACAGCCAGAGCAAGTACTAATTTGATGGAAGTGTATCTGGCTACAGGTGCAAAGGTTTCTTCATAATCTATTCCTTCTTTTTGTGAGAAGCCATGAGCCATGAATCTTGCTTTATATTTCTCTATGCTGCCCTCTGCAACATGCTTGATCTTGTAGATACATTTGGAAGTTACAACCAACTTCCCTTCTGGTCTTGGTACAACATCCCAAACATCATTCTTCATGATTGATTGATACACTTCGATCATAGCATCCTTCCATTCTTTCCATTCTATTGCTTCTTCATAGTTGGAAGGTTCTTTATTGATAAAGTCACACAATAAAGCTACATACTCGGAATAGGACCTTGTGCTCTTTCATTCTTTGTGATTCTCTTCTAGAGCCCCATATCTTTCTGCACCTTGGATAGCTTCTCATACCCAAGCAGGTTTCCTCTTGTGAGGATTCTTCTCCTGAGGTGGATCTACAGGTTCTTGAGGTTCTTCAAATTCTTGATCTTCTTCTTGAGTTTCTTCATTCATGGTTGTGTCATGAATTCTGGGCGCTTTTGATTCTTCAGGATCTTCAACAGGTCTCTTTCTGGATTTGTTGTAAGCTAAGTCTTCGTCAAATGTTATGTCCCTACTGATGTCGATCTTCTTGAATCCTAGGAAGTATATTATGTAAGCCTTCGAGCTTTCAGAGTATCCCACAAATATACCCTTCTTTCCTGAAGGATCTAACTTTGTCCTCTTTTCTTTCAGAATGTGTATGTATACTGGACAACCGAATATTCTGATATGGCTGACTTCTGGTTTCTTACTGGAAAATACTTCTTCAGGTGTCTTGTTCTTGAGTACTCTATGTGGAGTACGGTTATGTACATACACCGCTGTTCTTACAGCTTCTACTCATAGATGCATGGGAAGATCTTGATCATGAAGCATTACTCTTGTAGCTTCCATGATAGTTCTATTCTTCCTTTCTGCAACCCCATTCTGTTGTGGATTATATGGAGTGGATAACTCCCTCTTAATCCCTGAATCTTTGCATAACTCTTTGAATTCATTTGATGTGAATTCTCCGCCATTATTTGATTGAAAGGTCTTGATCTTCTTTTTTGTGTGGTTCTTGATCAAGGCTTTGAATTCCTTGAACTTGCTGAAAACTTCATCTTTTTTCTTCATAAAGTATATCCATGTCTTCCTAGAATAAACATCAATAAAAGAAACATAGTATACATACCCACTTAAAGGAATGGATGACATTGGACCGCATACATCGGAGTGAATGATTTCCAAGATTCCTTTTCTTTTCTTTCACTACTTGGAAATGTCTTCTTTGTGTTCTTTCCTTTTGCACATCCTTTGCAGACTCCTTCATGTTTTGCTTGAATTTCTGGAAGACCTTCAACAGCTTTGCTTGCAAGTGGTAGTGCTATATAGTGTACATGTACAAGCCTTCTATGCCAAAGTTCATTTGGCTCTATTGTGTCATGGACCAAAGCTTGTTCTGTATGGCCCTTCAATTTGTATAATCCTCCTTCTTGTTCTCCAATTACTATTGCATCATCAATACTCTTTTCTCTTGGCCACATGAGGACTTGTCCATCTACAAATGCAATCCTCATGCGTTTTTCATCCAGTGCCGATATGGAGAGAAGATTCTTCTTTAGTCCTGGTACAAACAAGACATCCTTCATTTTCATAGACTTTCCAGAGTCTAGCTTGTAGGAGGATTCACCACTACCTTTTATGGGATATTGGTAGTCATCCCCAAGTTTCACCTTATGGGGTGAATTATGTTCGGATAGTTTCTCAAAAGATTCCTTGAAACCTGTCATGTGTTTGGAATACCCACTGTAAATAAGCCAATATTTGCTTCCTTGAGTGACAGTTCCCGTGAGAGCTGAGATCAAAACATATTCTTCATCACTTAAAGAGTCTTCACTTTCTTGTTTTACTTTCTTCCTGGGAGGATCATCATCCTTAGCAGTGTGAGCATGATGTCTTCTTTTGGAGTTCTTATTCTTCTTGGATCCACTCTTATTCATGGGAAAAATTCTAGCAAAGTGTCCTCTTTCATCACATGTATAACATCTGAGTTTGGATGGATCCCTTCTTACAAAATTATTTTTCTGATGAGAATGCTTACCTTGGTGATGATGATTTTCCATTCTGCCTTTCTTGGAGTGTACTGTGAGAGCTTGATCTTCACTTCCCATATTTTCTTCTCGAGCCGCTATTTGAGCTTCTTCTTGTGAACATTCTTCCCACAGTCTACTGAACTTGATTAGCTTCTTCCTAGAACATATTCCTTGGATGAAAGAATCCCATAACCTAGGGAGACCATTCAAGGTTGTCATCACAATTTCTGCATCCTCCACTTCTTCATATACTCCTTCAAGTTGTTCTTTAATCTAGGAGACCCTTGTGAAGTATGACTGGATGGTCTCCTCATTCTGGATCTTTACATTCTTCAACTAGTTCCTT
Source organism: Pseudotsuga menziesii (assembly GCA_001517045.1). NCBI lineage: Eukaryota > Viridiplantae > Streptophyta > Pinopsida > Pinales > Pinaceae > Pseudotsuga > Pseudotsuga menziesii. The sequence continues at coordinate 5,466 of LPNX010024789.1, read as the reverse complement.
AGAGTCATCTTCCGATTTATGTTCTTCCCTTCAAACAGTTTGGTTAGGGCATCAAACATAGCTTTAGGTGTCTTGAGGGAGGACACGTGTGGTATGAGGTGATCCTTAATTAATTCAGCAATAATCCTCTTTGCCATAACCAATTTATTCTTATGTAAGGCCTTAGCCTCATCTTCCTCTGGAACTGGAACCTCCTCATTGATGTAGGAGTCCAACTCATTTTCTTCCAGGACCAAGGAGATCCTATAATTCCATGCTCGGAAGTTATCAGCTCCCTCAAGCTTTTCATCAATCTTGGTATGATGAGACATCTTAACTAAGAACCTCAAATGGAAATACAAAAGATTTAGATCTTACCAGGTCAAGATGTCGGATCTGGATTTGGAGTTGAATTTCTGCAGTGCTGGTTCAGGAGCATATTAGGGTTTGAATTTCCTGGAGTTTTGTCCAACCAAATGCTTTGATATTGACCTTTAAACTTTGATTTTGGGGAGGATATCAATACAGGCCTGGGCTCACTCAAAAATTCGACTTCTGTGGAAATTCCAAATTTTCGGCAGTAGTGTCGGGTCCAAAACTGAAAAAGCTCAGAATCAGATTCTGTTTCAACAGAAATATGTGCCCTAGGGAGGAGAGTTAGCCCAACCTTCTTTTGCTGAAAATATGTGGAGAGAGATCTAAAAAGTAGGAATCCCTAGTTCATGCAGCTGCATAGTGTCTTCTTCTTAGGTTAGCTCTAATATCATGTTATATTTTTAACATTAAGCTAGCATTATATTAGGATATTTTAACTAAGAGAATAACAAGCACAACAATCAAACATAAGAGACAATGAACATAGTGTTTTTCCTTGGGGAAACCCTATAAATGGAGAAAACCTTGCAACTTCCTCAGAGATAGAATCGGCACCAAAAATAAAACCCAAAACAGTAAGATGATCTCCCGACAGCAGTAGCCTCTTTCTTTCTAGCCCCAACAACTTCTTCTCCCTCAACTATGCACTACAACTAAGTGTGAGTGAGTGTGTGCTAAATAGAGAGACTCACTCTCTATTTATACTAATTCCCGAATTGGAAACAAATCACTAGGGCCGACTTCACTAGGTGAGTCTAACAACCCTAGGGCCTTAGAACTGCGGGGACTTTAACCCTTGAACAATAGGAGGGTTACCCACATTGACTGGACATGACTTGTTTATGTTATGGAAACTCCCGATCGAAACATCGGGGCATGACATGACTCAATTACATTACAAACACTTCCTTGAATAAACATCGGGGTACAATACATAAGAAATACAAGTGAATACATTCTGAAGTTACAATTACATCAACATTTTTTGCAATAAATATCACATCTGTCTTAATCATTCAACTACTTACTATCCACAGGGAAATGGACTAGCAGAATCCTCTAATAAAACTCTAGTAAGAATCAGCAAGAAGTTATTAGAAGATAACAAAAGGGATTGGCACACCAAGCTTAAGTATGCTTTGTGGGCTGATAGAATTAGTACTAAAAGGGAAATTGGAATGTCTCCTTTTCAATTAGTATATGGAACTGAGGTCATTTTTCCAGCATCATTGGGTGTACTAGTTATGGAATTTTTTCAGGAACAGTAGGACGAGCTGAACCATATGCAGAGAAGGATAAACCAAATTATCGAATTGGATGAGCAAAGGAATAAAGCTTATGATTAAGTGAAAATACATCAAGAAAAAATGAAAAACACCTTTTATAGAAGGGTGAAAGAAGAATATTTCCAAATTGATGACCTGGTATTAAAATGGGATGCTCCGAGGGAAGACAAGGATGGAAAATTTGACCACATGTGGGTAGGTCCTTATGTTATTGAAGGCCATAGAGGAGAGAATGCATTCATTCTGGAGCATCAAAATGGGGTTTTGCTGGATAGTGGCCCTGTTAATGGAATATTTTTAAAGCACTACCTACCTAAGGTGGAAGGTAAATTTTGTACGATAGTTTGTAAATATTTATTTAATCTTGAAAGCAGTACAAATGGCGAACCAGATGGATTTGAAGCCCGGAGTGAAGGCCCTAATATTTTGAAGGGTATCCATTTTCTTTATTTAGTAAAAAATATATTTGAAAAATAACAAGTTTGGAGGTTTGAGTACAAAGGTAAAAAATAGGCACTTGGTCTACGAGTTCTTTCATACCTCATAGGAAGGATATCATCCCCAGATGGAGCCAGTTGTTAGCACCTTCTATGTTGAACAATTGAAGACAGATAAGATCAAGAAATGATAAAGAATAAATAAAAATTGGTGAATTATGACCAAAAGACACTCATTAAAAAATTGGCAAAGGTTAGTATTCATGAGTTTTTATCAAAATGCGCACTTTGATTATTTTACTGTAGAATTGGTGGGTGTAGATTTGTGATCATGCAGATCTATGGTTGTAAAATGACCCATTGGGAAAAGTTGCATGAGAAGGAAGTTTTGGCAGAGAGCGGAATGGGGTTAACAAGTTAACAAGATTGACGGTAAGGAGATAAGGCAGATTAAATCTATGGCCATAAGGTAATCCGCAGTATAAATATGCAAGGTTAAACGAGGATAAAGGCTAGTGGATTTTGTAAAAGGGGTTTGATCCAATGGTTCAAATGAGAGATGTAATTTGATCAATGACAATAATCTAATCCGGAACTCGAACTTGTCAGATAGTTAAAACAAATGAGTGGTAGAGGAATTCAAACCGCTTTCCACGTGGCATTCTTTAGTGAGTTCCGCTGGGGAAAGTGGTAAAGGAAAAACAACTTGTTGGAGTTCCCGGAACCATTATTCGTCGTATAAAAGTGAGTTGACCAAGGTAAAGTTATTTTTTTTTTCACGTTGCTAGTGAAAAGAAGAAGAGACAATGCACCATAATTTTTTGAAATTCAATTCTTACATATCTGCCAGTTACCAGGTAAGCCTAAACTCCAAGTTTCTTGTTGAAGAATTATTGCCATTGCTTATTATGGAAAATAAGCATAGTTCAGGGGTATTATGCAGGGTTCTGGATGAAAGAGAAGAAGTATTTATTGATAGGGAAAGGAATGCTTTTGACACTATTCTATTGGTATGCATTGTATCTGTTTCAAAAGAAAATTTATGGCAGTATAGGTTATAGGGAAATGATATCCTAAATGTTTGCAATTCTTTCCTGTATTACTTTGTTGTCGAACAAACCCTACCTTTCCTGGAATTCGTTGAGTGGTGTGCAAACAGTTATTCATCTTCCGAAAGGGTTATTATGAGTCGTACAACTTCAAAAATTCTCTGTATAATTGACGTGAAATCTGTTCGTGAAATGTTAAGTCTGCTTGATAATTTTTCTGTAAATCCCGAGTCTTTCAATGAACAAGCCCTGATTGAGTTGTACAAAAATTGCGAAACTAAAATTAGATGTTAGTTCTTGTCCAATATTTTAAAAGTTGGTAAGTCATTAGAAGGTTTATTTTTTCCATAGAATGTCAGTATTTTCATAGATGAAGTCCAGTTGGTCATGTTAATGGTTAGTCAAGTTTTGGGTCTGGATGATGATAAACATGTGAGTGAAGTCATTTTCGGTTTTTTACTGAGTATAAGGTCAACTGACCGTGGATCAAATGTAGTCCGTTGTTTCAATCTTGATGAGTTTTTGGTTGAAGCAATCCATACCCAATTAGTTTAGTTTCTCAAGATTAGGCTTTTCAGAGACTAGTCATATTTGTTGAACATGTTATTGTGTTCAAATGTGTCAGAGTTATAGTTTTTATCTACCATGTTTTCTTTAGACCTTCCAAAACATATCAACATGTTCGAATTTGTGAATACGATCATGGCTGAAGTATATAAAATGATTTTTGATGATGTCTTACCTAGAGTATTGGAAGACATGAAAGTCATGTTGCAATCTTCTTCAGAAGACATAATAGGGGATTGGTTTTTACATAAGAAATTTACTGTTATAAGAGTGTATGGGTTCACTGGAGAACCATACAGGTTTCCTTCCTTCTTAACACCAAGAGTATTTGAATTAGAATTCATGAGACAAAGGTTGTGTGTAGAAGAGGAACACTTCAGAGCATTCAAGAAATCTTTTGATGTAAAATTCTCTCTAAAGGTTGGTCCTTTCATTTTCAAGAATAAAAGTGCTCTGTTGGTGATTGAAAAATTATTGGAAGTTATGGACTTTCAAAAAGAAGAAAAAATGAATTATGATCCGCATCAGATTATTTCTCAGAGAAGGAAATTGAACAAATACAAACCGTTTGATCATCAAGTTATTGAGGGGTTAGATAAAATGGCTAATATTTTTTAGTTTTGAAGAAGATCTAGGGGTTATGAAAGAAGGGATGACAGAAACTGATGAAGATAAGAGAGATAAATTGGCTTTAATAGTTCACATGTCTGTTAATTCTGGTGTTATTAATAAAAGGACTTTTTCTGAAACAGATTGCATGGACATGGATGAAGAAACTTCAAATAAAAAAATAAAAATATAGCATCAGAATGTGTTAGAATAATCAACCCATAGTATTTACCCACTTAGACATTATTTCATTTATTTTGTCTTATTTGCCTAGTCCATGAGTCCCACCATGTGCAAGTTGTCAATTGCCTATCCATAGAGGTCAAACTTGCCATTATTGACTCATGGAGAACTTGGGAAAGACTTGGGAATCAAATCTGCTTTATTCCTGGCCTCCTAGGTGCCCATCTGCTTTTTCTGCTTTATTCCCTGCTTTTTCAGTGTTTTAAGGCACATAGGAAAGCAAAACTAGGTGAGGTGAATCAGCTTTGTTGGCTCTTCCTCCTCCACTCTTTCCTCCATGCAAAATCATGTATGAGCTGCCATTTGACCACTCTTTAGCTTTCCCATGCACCCTTGCTAATTCGTGGGGTCCTTGATAGATTTGGGATCAGCTTTTTACACCTATGGGGGATTTGCCTATTTTGGGTAAGCCTGCTTTATGCTAGATTTGGATGCTTCCTCATGCATTCGATTTGCTCATGTATTCTATATATTCAGCATCCTATGTTATTACAGGGTTGGCTATTGTACACTCAGTTAATATAATTTTGTGTTACAGCTCCATATTCAGTCTCCATTGTTGATAATTTGCATGATCAATTGTTAATTGCTGTGAGTGAAATTAATCTACTGCAGGCATGAATTTATACATGGTATCAGAGCCATTGTAGGTTGTTACTCTCCTCCAAAAATTTTTTTGCAGGTTCGACATCAAGACTGGGAGCCTTCTATTGACAGCCGGGACAGATTTTCTAAAGCTATGGATTCACAGAAAACTATCCTCACTCCTTTCAAATTTTTTGAATGGAAAGCAGAGATGGAGATATTGTTGAGAGAAAAAGGCCTCTATAGGGTGACTATGGCTACAGAAGCAGAGCCCAATGCTGTTGCAGAGAAGATCAAATGGCACAATCGGAGAGATGAGGCCTATGGCCTCCTATG
>LPNX010024776.1:0-47131 GCA_001517045.1 Pseudotsuga menziesii | reverse complement strand
GGTTTTAAAACCATGTGCAAGGCCAACATTTTTTATTATTTTGTTAAGTAAAAACATTACAACATCTCCCCCATATTGTGTTTTTTTTCTCACCCATATTTGTTTACGCATAATTAATTTTTAATTTTTTTATTGTTTTGTTAGGTAGGAAGATTACAACATCACCCCCATATTAGGTTTTTTTCTATTGTGGCCTATAATTAAAAAAATATATATTTATTAATAAAAATAACGTTACAAGATCTCCCCATACTGAGCTATAGAGCGCCTCTCGGCTCAATAATATTAACTCCCATCTTTACGCTTCCTTAACTCTCTTACCAAATTTAATTTACAATTTATTATTTTATTAGGTAAATCCTAACTAATTTTGACTTTAATCATCCCGAGTCTCTAACGTTCACATTTCATTTTATTATATATCAACCTTAATATCCTCATTATCTATAATTATTATCTTGTGAGCTTTCTTGGATTGCCCTTGAAGATCCTCATTATTCTCGAGTTATCTCTAGTCTGTAATGGATGTCAATGATTAGTTGTCGGCCATATGCAAGGGAAGAGGAGTGCGAAACGTCGTTTTGGTCGGTTCATAACCATGATGGCAAAAAGTAAGCATATAAATGCTTGATTTGTGTTCTTGTTGTTAGGAAGAATAACCAGAGTTGGGGCAGGCTCTGCGTGTGAACTTGGACTGATTGAATTTTATAATATTTGGTTCACAATGACGGACTGCTCTTCTTCTTCACTACTGAAGAGAAAGGTGGAGTTGGACTTCAATGGGCAAAGTTTGGAGAATATGAAGAAGCAAAAGCTTAATTACATTTTGCCCCCAATGGCTTCGGGTGATGTAGAACAAAAGAATAAGAAGACCGTGGTACTTGATCTTGACCAAACCCTAGTCCATTCACTAAAATTAGGAGGAGGAGGAATACCTGGTCGTTTTGACTTCATCCTGGATCCCGAGTTTGATAAAGTGAGGTATAAGCGATACGTGTTGAAAAGGCCGGGCGTGGACGAGTTGCTTCAGGGATTGGCGATTTCAGGGGCCTATGAGATTGTGGTGTTCAGCTCCGGTAGAAAGGATTACGTGAACACTGTGGTGGACAAGTTGCTCCAAGAGCTGCCTCCAATGGAGGGCATTGATAATAATATGAATATAATTCCCCCCACCCATCGCCTCTGCAGGGACATGTGCACTGCGTACCGACACCCGGGGGAAACCAAAATCAGGCACGTAAAAGATCTGTCATTGCTCGGAAGGGATCTGAGGAAAGTTATAATCGTTGATGACAACCTTCTTGCATTCCATCGCCAGCCCTTCAATGGCATCCACATCGATTGCTGGATGGGTGACGCTGAGGACAATGGGCTCTCCCGTCTTCTCCTCTTTCTCAAAGAAATTGCAAACTCCGACGTTGATGTAACAAATGGAATGCTCATGGCCCGCTTCCCCATCTTTCCTCAATTCAAACCTATCATTCACCTTCGACCAGCTTCAACACTGACGGAGAACGTTTGAAATAAACTACATTGCCTTGAACGAGTTTATGTCCTTCATTTTTTCTAACGCTATAAGCTATGTTTGAGCGAATCACTAACATAAAAGGTTAGCCTTGGTTTGAACTGATTATGTAGCCGAGACAGTTTGGTCATTGTTGATTGCATCTAGAGACTCGTGTTCTACAACCCTGTACTAAGGAGATGTTTTTTACCATTAAAAATAAGGTGTTTAGTAAGGTTGGGGTAGTGTTGTGTAACACACATGCTGTATCAAAAATATGAAATAGATAATCTCTTTGTTACAGAATATTTGTTTTTTTGTTGCTCCCTTTTGGCATTATTAGATAATGCAAAGAAATTAGTGTGGTTGAAATCTTCAGTAAAATTTCTTGGTTGCTTTGTTTTGACATTATTGGTTAATGCAAAGAAATTAGTGTGTATAGAATCTTTATTAAATTTGATTAAATTTGATTGGTTTGTCAAATTAAATTAAGGAAGAAAAAAATGTATCTCATCTAGGGCTTATAAAAGTTGGGATATTTGAGATCTCCATAAAGTCAAGGTCAAATATGACTAGCTTTGGTGAGAATGTATGAGTCATATGATATACTTACAACAAATTTGTTGCTAAGGAGGGCATGTAGAGCACATTCTTGAACAGTCCATGCTCTAATTTGATTGAACCCTTCCCTTCAGCTTGGATTTGAGTGTCATGTTCCATGTGAATACTTGGACCATCAACAAGTTTTAATGAAGAAGATGATTCTTTGGATGCAATCATTTGATTGGAGGATCTTGAATCAATGAGGAAAGCATGAGATTTTGAAAATCCATCATTTAGTGCATCCCATCTCTCACAATCTCCAGTTTTGTCTCCAAAGTCAACCTTCCTTGTGCCTTCATGGAGGGAATATTGTGTTGTTCAAGGAGACTTGACATCTGATTTATGGTCTTCATACAACCTTTGTTTGTATGGTTTCCTTTCTTACAGTAGGAGCACTTTCCCTTGTTAAACCTCTGATGTTTTTCCTTCTTAGAGCCTGATGCTTCATGTGATGGATCAAACTCTTCCTTAGGTTCGAAATCAGTGTTCCTCTTATCCTTTGCTTTCTAATTCCTCCTTGCTTGCGCATTCTTTGTCTCCCCATCCAAGAGAGCTTGTTTTATGGTGGCTCTGAGGGATCCCATATGTATCAACTTGTCTTATTCCTAAAAAAGATCGATTATGTGAAGGCATCAAGTGATGTTATTCCCCATTAGGGTTTGTCAGTCAAATTCAAACCAATTCAATCACCGCCTATTTCGACATGTGCACTTTCTTTGGGTGCATCACACCCCGATATACTTCTCTAGACAAAATCTAGAGGGAGAAAGGCACAAATACCAAGAATTATGTGGAACCCATCTTTTTCTTGTGCATCAATGGAAGTTTCTAAGGATTGAAGTTGGCCTGATTATCTGCTCTGATGCCATGTTTAATTTAGAAAAGCTTAGGATCCTCAGACATGAATGAATTTATCATGAAAGAAGGTTGTAGGATAAAGAAGCAATTCAATGTACAATAATCAAACATTCATGGTGAAATGGAACAACCAAGAGACAAAATTGGCCAGCATAACATTAAATCCATTATCATTAATCTTAGTGTAATAAAATGATGATGCAATAGGAAGAATTCGACTACACTAGGTAGGATTCAAATTCATCAACTTGGATTGACTCCAATGCTTACTTAATGTGCGAAAATCACCATTGAGATCTCACTAATATAACTCAGGACAACTAAATCAGTTCACAATCAGTTAAGTTAGCAAGGTAGGTCGTAAAAAGGTGCCTAACCTCCTTAAATCAAGGAATTTTGGCACTATACTAACTGGAGATGAAATAAATGACGCCCTTATAAGGATAACTCAACATAGATTAGGGTGAACTGATGGTCGGAATCCCAAGACTTAGTGTTGGTTCCTAAATTATAGGGATTGACCTCTGGAGCTCTTAAACTCATGCAAACTGCCGCAGCAAGTGTTAGGTGGGCCCATATGGGTTCCCCATGGAACTAGTGAGGTGGAAAAATACTCCTAAGCTAGGAAATAACATTTAGCATATGGTGGTCATGGGAGGTGTTAATGCCAGAAATTGTTCTCAGACTACAAAAAAACAAGCCAACACAATCTCATAAAACAAAATTAAGTAAAATAGGTTTTTTAGGGTTTTTGTTGTGCAGTTTCTAAACAAGAGGGAAAAAACTTCACAAGGCTAAGGAAAACACTAAACATACACCAAGAAGCACTGAGATGCTGTTGCAGCTGCAACTTTTTTCTCAAATTTTTCAAATTTTGGACCCTCCTTTTGATATTATCTTACCTGGAATTGTTTGGATTCCTGAACTCTATTTTTCCTCTGCTACAAATTTGGATTTTTGAGGTTGAATTGAGGTCAACTGTTTCGGAAGTAGAATGATCTAAAACTACCAATGCTTTGGACTGTGGAACTTAACATTTTTTTATTTTCAAATGGTTTGGTTTTATCGCTGTCGGAAGTCTTTTGAACAACGAATACGGGCATTAGTTCTCTATGCCGCCGATGGCTAGTCCTGTTTTTCACCAATGCGCTTTTATCTCTTTTTTCTTATTTTACTGTCGGAGTTTTTGTTTTATCACTATCGAAGCACTAGTCTTCTAAGTCATCACCGTTTCGAAGGGTAGATGGAAAACATTCCGACGGATAGCTCTTATCTTCACCGATGCTATGGTTTTATTGTTTTAACTTCCTTTTTTACTTTATCGCTATTAAAACAATGTTAACTTTGATCGGAGGGCTAGTCTTTTTTGTTGCTGACACAGTGGTTGCGTTAAGCTTTAAACTCATCGATCCGTAGTCCTTATTTCTTCTGATTGCCAATAGTTTTCTTTGTCGCAAAAGCCGTAGTCAGTTTGTCTCCTGTCGTTGCGGCTTCGTAGTGAACCATCTTGCCGATACATAGTAGTTAAAGCTTCTGATCGCCGATGGTTTCATGATTACCGAGACCCGTAGTTGGTTTTACATTCATCGTTGCGGCTTTCTAGTAAACTATCTCGCCGATGATTAGTGGTTCCGATCTCCGATGCATGTATGGCAATTTTTAGTGTTTTATTTCGCCGACGTTTTATTTTGCAGCAGAACCCTTAGTTTGTATGACTTTCGCCGCTGCGGAGGCTTAGTGAATTGACTTTCTGACATACAGTTGTTCCATTCGTCGATGAAGAGTTTGTCCACCCGATACTTAGTATTTTTCCCACCATTTTGGTGTGCTTTTACTCTACTTTTTGGGACGGGGGAGTTTCTCCTTGGGTTTTGGTCGAGTCTAGTTTTTCTCCAAGATGAAGAGCATAGTTTAGGGTTCGGATTAGCGGTTACATTGTTATGATTCATACTTTCATTAGAAGATTTTGAATTAGTCCAAAAGTGGCCTGGATTGAGATAATCTATTTTATCGAGCTTGTGATTTTAGTTTGGACAGTGGTTTTAGTGGTTTTCAAGACACAAACTCGTAGGATTTCTTTGTGTTGTCATTTTTCTTTTCGTGCATTAACACTGTGTATAGTTTATCTTACAGAATGCATACAGAGAAGGTAAATGGACTGATACAGTTTTTGGTTATTCATGATTTGATGATCGCTGCTGCAAAGAAGACATATCTAAAAGACAAAGCAGAAGGGAGTTGGCTGAGGAAAGGAAAAGTAAGAAGCAGAGATGTTGCTCAAAAAAGAAGAAAGTGAAGGTCTGAGATCAACGTGATCTCAAGAAGACCAACAGATTACTGAGCAGAATCGATAGCAGCAGAGGCCCAAGCTTGGGAAGAGTTCATCAGTTACCAAGTTGGTCCCTTTTTTATAAAGTGCTCTTAAATCTTAATCTGAAATGTAACGTATTGTATAAATCATGAGCACTCACTAAAAGACAAAATTGTGAGATTAAATGGTTGGGAGCCCAAAGGTCATAGGGGGAGCCCAAAGGTCACCAAGGGGGCCGCCCAAAAGTTTTGTTGTTTTGTATAAATATAGGAGAGTTAGATGTAATGCAGGACTTTTTTCGAGATAGATTTGTGAGATTATGTTGTAAGAAGAACTATTTTCTTTTGCAATAAGAATTACAAGTTTCATGTTGGGGAAAGCTTGGTGGAAGATTTCAAATGTTGTACTATGGATTTGTTAAAAGTGAACTATTTCGTTTTCATCTTGTGTCCATTAACTGTGAGATTGTTCTAACTCTTTGAACCTATGTTCTTGTTAAGAATGTGCTCTAGTTTATTCCATGAAATTTCCACTATGAGTAATGAAGGGTTTTCATAAACAATGAGTTATCTTGTTGTTCATATATCTATTAATGTTCATGTGTTTTGAAATAAGTAACAGCTATCTGTGATTTTTCTTAATGCATGTGCAGAAATACATTACTCATTGATAAATGATAATCTTTCTCCCTAGGGATAGGTTAGATAGTTAGTTTTAGTTTCTTGTTGTGTGTGATTTAGATGCGAGTGAGTTAAGATGAGAGGTATGAACCTGCACATCACATTATGACCGCTCCTCGTATTCTCTATCAATATGAATTCTTAGATAGGCACTTGTATATCATACTTAAATTCAAAAAACTAAAATATACACGGTGGACCGGGCCGTAACTGGTAAAACCTTTTATTTTGTTACTTGACCTACGGTAGTCGGACCGTAAACTGGACGAATTCTCGATACCAAACAGTAACAGGCTAGTTGGGAACATTTACTAGGGAGAATCCCTAACTGTTGTTACCTACGAATTTCCAAGCATCAACAGTTTGCGGCACTATAGTAAGGGTAGCTAGTGCATGCTTGGCCGAGGAAACCCATTTTCTCGAGATAATTCCACTGATGATAGTTCTGAGAGTAGTTTGTTTCCCAATCCAATTCTTGAAGAAAAGGGTAAAGAGCATCTGTATTCTATCGATAACGAAGTAGTCAATGATCTGAGAAGATTTACTAGGGAATATGCAAAGATTATTGGAGGATTACCAATTATTCCTGTCTTACCCAGAAGAGAATATCGAAAGAAAGACCGCCTTATATTGGAAGATGCAGTGTTGGTTGAAGATTTTGAAGAACTAGTAGAAACAACCTTACAGGAAGTTGTTCAACCTCTGAATTAGTTGGACCCAGATACACCTTACTGTTCACCTGTTCATACCCCTTTTCATTCACCTCCTTAGTCTCCATTTAAAATCATGGAAAATGTTAACACAAATCAGCTACCCAACCCACCAAATCCACCACCTGCTTGGAGGGATAGGTCACCATTAAACCTAACATCTCCTTTGCATGACTTACCTCAGGCTTTTAAGAAAATGCTGCCTAAGTTTGACCCAAGTGAAAATATTTTAGCAGATGATCATTTGCAAAGATTTTTCTTTCCTATAGAAGGAATACGGGCTGGAGAACATGAAGATGTAGTATGTAGATTGTTTCCTCTTACCCTGAAAGGAATAGCAGCCTCATGGTATTTTTCTCTGCCTGTAAATTCAATCACAGACTGGGACACATTTGAAAGAATATTTAGAAGCAAATATGCTATCCATAAAACTCATGCAGCTCTAATGAAAGGGTTATGTTCTTTAAAGAAAGAAAGAAAATAAAAAGTGCATAGTTTCACTCAAAGGTTTGTTGCTTATCTTAAAAAAAATTCTGCAGCTGATAAACCATCTGATAAAGTTATGATTGAATACTATACTTTATCTCTAGGGCATGAATTGGCCATGTTTTCCAAGATGTCAGTCAATCCTACATTTTCAGAAACTTATGAAGAAGCTAAGAGAGTAAAAGCTGAAAAAGAGAGCTTAGAAGATTATCCTGAGCAGTCGGGAGAAACAAATTTTGGTAAAAAAACTTTCTTACTGACTAAGCCTAAGGATGAGCCATCACATGACTTTGAAGGAATGTTGAAAATGATGTATAAGCTATCTAATAGAGTGATAGATTTGGAAAAATAAAAGGAGTCTCATAAAGCATACAAGCCTTACTATAAAAGGAGAGAAGACAACAATCAATCTAAACCTCATCCACACAGTCCTGCATCAATGAATTTAACTAAGGTAGTTATGGATAAATTTTGCACCTTTCATTAGCAACCTCATTTTGAAAAAAATTGCCCTCGATGGATCAATTCGATGACATTAGTAATGAATCAGCTATTGGACTCTAAACTAATAGAAACTGATAATGAGGAAGAAAAAAACAACCAACCCATAGAAAAACAAGAAGAGGATGCTTTGTTTTTATGGGACCGTGTCTCACTTTTTGATACAAAAGAGGAAGGTTCACTGAAATAGGAAGAAACATCAGAAACAAATGTGATAACAAGAACTCAAGGTTTGTTAAATAAAGACAATTCAATACTTCCAAAAATTAAGAGACTTCAAGAGAATATGAATAAAATACAGAAGAACAACACAGATGATAAAATACCTGAATTTACCATTACCAGTCAAGATCCAAAACAAGTCAACATGCATGTTAAGCTTATTGAAGACAAAGTGGATAATGTCAAGGAAAGTCTCAAAGCACCTGAGATGGGGTACGATATTGTGGAGGACATTAAAAGGGCTAAGGAAAATATTTTGTTATTTGAAATGTGTAATGTACCTCAACAGAAAGAAATATTGTTAAAAATGCTTGAAGTACCAGAGGAAGAGCTTCCCACTAAAAACCAACTTGTAGAAGAAATTGTTGAAGCAAGTATGGGAGGTACGGCTAGGTTTAAAACCCCACCATTCCTCTTGACTTTTGAAATTTTAAATCATAATGTGCACAATTTTTTAGTAGACTCAGGTTCTGCATTCAATGTTATGCCACTTTCAATATACAAGAAGATCAATGGAAAACCTAAACCAACTACCTAGCAGGTTACTCAGCTAGACAGGACCAATGTCAAAGTAGTCAGGTAAATGGAAGATGTTCTGATTCGCTTATCTGCAAATGAAAAGATTTGCCAGTACATTGATATTGTAGTAGCAAACATACCTGATGCTTATGGACTTGTTTTGAATCGAGACTGGTCAGCAAGGCTAAATGGGTATTTCGCATCAGACTGGTCACATCTGTGGTTGCCTTATAAGGGAATTCCAAATCAGATAAAAATATTAAGAGAAACCCACATGAAGCACAATGTTAATCAATTTGAAGGAAAAAATGAACCAGTAAATTATGTACTGAGAAATTATCTAATTGAGCTAGAACTGGGAAACTACCAAGCGAAAGAAGCTAGCATTACACCAGACACCCAGCCCGATCTCCTTCGATTTTCATGGGCTGATGAGATTGATTGTAAAATAGTAGATTTAGTTTTAGATATAGTTTGTAATTCAAGACTGGTAGAGTTAGATAATGGGTAGGACTTTTTTCAATTTGTAGTCAAGCCTAGCCCCTCAACTTACAAGTTGTTAGATTTACAGGGGTGGGCAGAGAACAGACCAGTTAGTGGTTTAGTTCTTAAACTTTATTTTTCTTGGTTTTTATTTCTTGATTATCTTGTACATAAATAAACAGATTTGGTTGTTTATTTTTTATTTATTTTATTTATGTTTGTTTTAGTTAGATTTTGATTGATTTCAATAAAAGAAGCAAACTTTTGGTTGCATGGAGAGCGTCAGAATTCTGGTTAACAAAAATCCTTGATTATAAGACTGTATACTATTGATTTATCTGAAATAATTTCTTCTAGTTTGGCAATTTTCCTAAATGGCTATGAACACATTGAAGTCCTACTTAATCCTTGTAAAATACTCAGGATCAAAAGGTCTAGAATGCTATTTTGAGGCTCCATCCATCTCACATTTAAAAATTTCTTAGGGGGTGACGGCAAAATATCCATGGAAAGGAAGCAGGGTAAACAGTATATTATACATAAATGATCCCATGCCAAGAATTGAAAGCCAAAAGGAAAATAAGAGTCAAAAAATATCCTAAGAAAGCAATATGTATCAAAACAAAGTACTGAACCATATGAGTACAAAATTGTCAAAGTTCTTCTCCGTCCATGAGATGAAAATTAAATACATCTCTCACACAAAAGGACACTATGGATAGAGGAGCTTGAATAAAAATTCAGAAAGAAAGGAATGCAGGAGGACTCAAAATGGACAAAATATTCCAGAAGCACAAAAGTGCAAAATGGCATGGGAATGAGGAACAAATGAATATTTCTGTTTACCATATGTTACAATCCTGTGGTGTCCAAGCTGGGAGCTACTCGAAGACAGAGATAAAAAATAAAACTCATATTCCTGGCATCAAAAGAGTTATCTTGAATTTGAAATCTTGGTTTCCATTTTCTTAAATTGGACTATCATCAATGATTAAAAGTACATACATTTGCCATTTGGGAAATCAGACATCTAGAAGAATTCAACATGTTGGTTTTATTGTCAAAATAGTCTGTTGCTCAAAGAAGAAGTTGTCAAGAGATCTGTGTTCACTAGGTAGTCGCCAATTGTTGCAGTTGAAACTTTTTTCCCAAATTTTTCAAATTTTGGACCCTCCTTTTGATTTTATCTTACCTGAAATTGTTTGGATTCCTGAACTCTATTTTTCCTCTGCTACAAATTTGGATTTTTGAGGTTGAATTGAGGTCAACTATTTCGGAAGTAGAATGATCTAAAACTGCCAATGCTTTAGATTGTGGAACTTAGCTTCTTTTTTTTTTTGAATGGTTTGGTTTTATCGCTATCGAAAGTCATTTGAACAACGAATTAGGGCATTAGTTCTCTATGTTGCCGATGGCTAGTCCTGTTTTTCGTCGATGTGATTTTATCTCTTTTGTTTTATTTTACTGTCAGTATTTTTGTTTTATCACTGTTGGAGCACTAGTCTTCTAAGTCACCATCGTTTTGGAGGGCAGATGGAAAACGTTCCGATGGATAGCTCTTATCTTCGTCGATGCCATGGTTTTATTGTTTTAACTTCCTTTTTGACTTTATCACTATCAAAACAATGTTAACTTTGATCAGAGGGAAAGTCTTTTTTGTTTCCGACACGATGACTGTGTTAAGCTTTAAACTCACCAATCAGTAGTCCCTAGTTCTTCCGATTGCTGATAGTTTTCTTTGTCACAGAAGCCGTAGTCAGTTTGTCTCCCGCTGTTGCACCTTCGTAGCGAACTATCCTACCGATACATAGTAGTTAAAGCTTTCAATTGCCGATGGTTTCATGATTACCGAGACCCGTAGTTGGTTTGACATCCACCATTGCAGCTTTCTAGTAAACTATCTCGCCGATGATTAGTGGTTCTGATCTCCGATTCCTGTACGACAGTTTTTAGTGTTTTATTTCGCTGACGTTTTATTTTTCCGTGGAACCCTTAGTCTGTATGACTTCTGCCGTTGCGTCAGCTTAGTGAATTGACCATCCGACATACAGTTGTTCCATTCGCCGATGAAGAGTTTGTCCACCAAATACTTGGTATTTTTCCTGAGTTGAGTCTAGTTTTTCTCCTAGATGAAGAGCGTAGTTTAGCATTCGGATTGGTGGTTACATTGTTATGATTCATACTTTCATCAGAGGATTTCGAATTAGTCCAGATACAGCATGGATTGAGATAATATTTTTTATTGGGCTTGTGATTTTAGTTTGGACATTGGTTTTAGCGGTTTTCAAGACACAAACTCGCAGGATTTATTTGTGTTGTCATTTTTCTTTTCATGCATTAACACTATGTATAGTTTATCTTACATATGCATATGGAGAAGGTAAATGGACTGATGTATGTTTTGGTTATTCATGACAAGATGATTGTTGTTGCAAAGAAGACATATCTAAAAGACAAAGCAGAAGGGAGTTGGCTAAGGAAAGGAAAAGTAAGAAGCAGAGATGTTGCTCAAAAACGAAGAAAGTGAAGGTCTGAGATCAACAGGATCTCAAGAAGACCAACAGATTACTGAGCAGAATCGATAGCAACAGAGGCCCAGGCTTGGGAAAATTTCATCAGTTACCAAGCTGGTTCCTTTTTTATAAAGTGCTCTTAAATCTTAATCTGAAATGTAACGTATTGTACAAATCATGAGCACTCACTAAAAGACAAAATTGTGAGATTAAACGGTTGGGGGGGAGCCCAAAGGTCACCAAGGGGGCCGCCCAAAAGTTTTGCTATTTTGATTAAATATAGGAGAGTTAGATGTAATGCAGGACTTTTTTCGAGATATATTTATGAGATTATGTTGTAAGAATAACTATTTCCTTTTGCAATAAGAATTACAAGTTTCTTGTTGGAGAAAGCTTGGTGGAAGATTTCAAATGCTGTGCTATGGATTTGTTGAATGTGAACTATTTTTTTTTCATCTTGTGTCCATTAACTATGATATCGTTCTAACTCTTTGAACCTATGTTCTTGTTATGAATGCGCTCTAGTTTATTCCATGAAATTTCCACTGTGAGTAATGAAGGCTTTTCATAAACAATGAGCTATCTTGTTGTTCATATATCTATTAATGTTCATGTGTTTTGAAATAAGTAACAGCTATCTGTGATTTTTCTTAATGCATATGTAGAAATACATTACTCATTGATAAATGATAATCTTGCTCCCTAGGGATGGGTTAGATAGTTAGTTTTAGTTTCTTGTTGTGTGTGATTTAGATGCGAGTGAGTTAAGACGAGAGGTAAGAACCTACGCATTGCATTGTGACCGCTCCTCGTATTCTCTATCAATATGCATTCTTAGATAGGCACTTTCATATCATACTTAAATTCAAAAAACTAAAATCTACACGGTGGACCGGGCTGTAACCAGTAAAACCTTTTATTTTGTTACTTGACCTGCGGTAGCCGGATCGTAAACCGGATGAATTCACCATACCAAATAGTAACATTCTAGTTGGGAACCTTACTGGGGAGAATGCCTAACGGTTGTTACCTGTGAATTTCCAAGCATCAACAGATGCACAATATATAAAACATAAACCAGACACAATAATCACAGCACTGAATTTCATCCATAGTTAACAAACATTTCATGAATAATAACCTCAAACAAGAAATGAATATATCAACTGAGTGATTAAACAAATCAGAATGAAACTAACAAATAGGATAAACAGGGATTATAGTTTGCATATATTCATAATCAGTCATTCAAAATACATAAGAGTTTTTGACACTTAGCTCCATAAACAATAGCTTGATAGCCTCCCCTTGTACAAAAATTCAAACCCTCAGTCTTTTTCCATCCTTACTTTTATCTTGGTTTCTCAAAGACAGTTACATAACTAAAAAAACTACTTTTAGGTCATACTATCGAATTGTTCAATAAGAATATAATCATACAAAATAAACTAACTTTTTCAAAAAACTAACTAATAACCATTATTATTAAAGCACTTTACAAGTCCTTAGCAGCCTCTGCCAAAAGAGTTGTCCCTTCTAAAGCTTGATTCTTCCTTCTTGCTTTCTGATGATCAGCTTCCAGCTCTTTAACTCTTTTTGCAAGCTCCTAATTTTGATGTGTTAGGTCTTGAATAGTTTGCTTTAGTTCTGCATACAGACTTTGTGTCTATCTTTTCCTTTTTAAATCCTCCTTAGAAACTGTAATTAATTCCTGATAGTGACTATTTACCTCCTCTAAATTTTCTCTCAATCTTCTGTTAGCAATCACTAATCCCTGATTTGTTTCATGCAAGTACTCGATCTGATATTTGTACTGTTCAATACTCCTCTGCAAATTCTCATTTTCAGAATCAATGCACTTCCCTTCTGATACTAAATGCATTTCTCCTGGCATCCAAGGGATTTTCAACTTCTTAAAATCTCTTCATCTTCTTCAAAGTGCTCTATCATAGCCACAGGGACTCCTGAATATTCATTGACTTCAACACTGCATTGAGTTGATGGGTCTGCAACTCTTCCTTTCTCTACACAAAGACTTGATATGACTGAATACTGCTTCTTTGAATCATCCTGATGGTGGTCTAATATTACCTTCTTTTGAACTTCCTTAAATATCTATGAAATTTTGGTTTCAGTGAAAGCTAACTTATCTTCTGAAATAATTTGTTCCTTACCCTTCATCTCCTTTTCATTTAGATTTTCATTGTATTCTAACTCTTCCTAAGATGAAGAGTCTTCAATCACTGTAATATTCTTTTGAGCTAGTTTAGGGTTTAACAATTTTTTCATATTCAATCTGAGTTTATTCTTAGGTCTAGTCTTAGGCCTCCAACCTTCTCCAATTTCCCCTGACATGCTTAAAGTTTTTCCTTGATGTTTGATAGAAGCAAGCTAAACCACTTTTCTTTTTATCCCTCGTGACATTACCCCTTCTTCAGACTATTTCTGTACATCCTGTTCAATGTCAACCCTAGCTTCATGAAACAATGAATTTTCCTCATCTTTAGACTGTACGGTAATAGGAACTTGTTCCTGTTCTTTCATATTTTCCTTTACTTCCTAGTTTATTTCTACATGCATACTATCTTCTTTAGGCTCCAAATCTTTCGTTCCTGTACACTTTGATATTTTATTTTCCTCAATATTAGTTTGTTGTTCATCTTCAATATTTTCATCCCTTTGGGTCATAGATTTTTCTGGTAAATTATCCTCTTCAATCTTGATTGTGACTTTATTTTTCAGTTTCTTGACCAAATTATGAACTTTATTCAACTGTCTTTTCTGAGCTTGATCTTCCTTCTATGTTTAAAATCTAGACCAAAATAGAAAATAATCCCATGTTTTTTCCTTCTTTCAAAGCACAATACTTATGATTAGCTTAAATAGACCATGATGAAATATGGACTGTTTAGTATGGTCTTGATACTCCTTTACCCTGCTAGATATCTTTTGTAGACTTTTAAGGAAAAAGAATGGAAGATTCATCTTTGCTTCATGGTTAAGATGCTTTAAAAACCTAAAATGATACTTAAAAACAAATGCAAATATTCCTTCACAAGTGATATAACTTTGTAGAATTTTTATTGGCTCTCTCCATTCTAGTTTGAATTTTTGAATATGTACTCCTTTTCCCCATTCTGCAACCACATCTGGAAGCAAGTAATTCTATGCAACAAAGGTAAAAGGTACTTTTTTGAACCAGTATTCACCTTCATCTGGGATCCATGTAGCCTCTGCTATCAGTTCTCTGGTCAAATCAATCTTCAAGGTGTCAAAAGTAACAATATCTTTATCCAAACACTGAGAAAACTTATATGAGACCTCTATCTGATACCCATCAATTTTCTCAAAAAAGCTTAACCATCCTGCCTCTAAAAACAATATTGCACAGTCTGGAAAAGTTTGAACCTAAGATATGTTTGAGGGTTCAGCTCTGTTTGTTTTCCCACTCCTCTTCATTTTAGATAACTAAACTTCAAAATTGCTCCCTTCAGTCAAGGACTTTAACTCTACTCAAATCTTAGCAATTTTAACAGAAAATGATATGTTGAGAAACTAAACCTCTAAACTGAATTTATCACTCAAACTGATAGGAACCTTAACTCTATTGACAGAGAAAAGTTGACATTAAGCAATAATTGGGCTTATATACTAGAATTCTTAGTTTAATTCCATAATTAATCTTCTGTCAATATAAACCTGAATACATGGAATATGCTAGTAATTCATCTCATACCTACTACAATAGTGAATTCAACTGCTAGAAATGTGTTTTCCTGTCTGCTAGGTGTCAAATTTCATTCTTTAATCCTTCTCTGACTGCCACGATAGTGCCAAACAGTCGCCCTTCAAAGCCCTAAATTACCGAACTTCTTCAAACCTTGATTACAAACTACCAAAACTTCTACCACGACCTCGTATGCTCTTCATGAGCTTCATAAGATGTGTAATTCAAGGCGAATTTTCCTCATCATGGATAATTATCATAACTTCCATATCACCGCAACTTACCCTAATGATTCGTTGCCTGAACTGTTATAACTTGTCACAATGATCATTCTGGCTGAAAACACATATCAAACTCATTAACAAGTGTGAATGACCTCTCCTATGCACGAATTTCAAAAACTTTGAACAAAAAATCATAATTTTCAGATAGTGCGATATTTTTGTAGCGCGCGTGTGTGACTTTTTCGGGCTTGCGCTACAAGAATGCATGTTTCAATAATTTTCAAAATAAAACTCATAGCAAAGGGTTAACTTTGGTTAAATGGCTTAAAATAAAACTTTATGATAGTTTTTAGGACCTTTAATCCATATAAACATCCTACAAGCCCCTGCAAACTATGAATTTTGATAAATAAAGCCAAAATTGGAAAAGCCTATGAAGTCACCTAAATACAAACATAAAAATCAAAGAAAATATTTAAAGTAACCTAAAATCAAAACTTAAAAATGAACAAAACCATGTTTCAAAAAATAAGCAAATGCTTTTAAAATGAGAAGCAAAAATAGGCTATAACAGGAGGATTATTAATTATTCCTAACATGATCATGTAGGTGTGATGGACCCATAGGTCCACATAGATTATGATAGAGCATTTGGAAGTATTGGAATCCTTTGGAGGAAGAGTCTTGGGAACCCCTTATGGATTTCTCAACCATGAAATATTTCTTGTTGGAAATACTATCTTATTGCTTGATATGTGTCATGCAAAGTTCTATCACTTGATGGAACCTAATCCAGTAGGTTTAGGTGAAGATGAATGGTCTTTTGGAGTCCATATGGATTCATTAACAAACATTTTGGTAAGTGTCATCCTCTCCTTGTGCAACAAATCCTCAACCTATTTTTTCTTGATGAATACACTTATTTAGAACCACATGCAATCTCTTCCTTTCCTAACTATGCAATAAGGAATTTTCCATCTCTTTCACTAAAATAAAAATTCATAGTGTGTAAAGGAATACAAGTTTATCTAAGTAATACCACCAAGAAACACCTCACATGTTCCTACTTCTTATAAGAAAGCCTATACATTTATCTTCTTTAGTTTCCCTTTTCATTGGAAAGTAATGCTCGATCATTACATAGGAAACATTTCATTTAACTAAAATATTTATTCATATTCTTCTCGTTACCTTTTCCATAATGTAAAGGATCCACCCCCACCCTTTCTACTTTTCCTGTTTAACCATCAATAATCGATCGAGCTTTGAACTCAACCCCCCTTCCTTCAGGCTCCTTCAAAATGGATTTGACTTTGCAAGTGTTCCCTACCATATTCCTTATGAATATATCTATGTTCTTTTAATCTATCACCCAACTCTTACCCTCCCATGAAGCCAAAAATAATAGAAATTATTGCACTTGACAAAATTCCCTAAATCAAATATTTCTCGAGAATAATTCCTTGCCCTTTGTAGTCTTAAAGGAAATCCTAATGACATCGTCATTCTAAAAGCAGATAAAGTGAATGCCTATATGATTATTAACAAAATTGCTTATGAGTCTAAATTATTGAATATTTTATCATCTTCCTCCTACCAATTTCTCTCATCAAAACCCCTCACCAATATTAATAACCTCTCCTCCAAAGCTATCAAATCATCATCCCTTGATTCCACCACCAAAAATTGTATTCTTCCCCTCAACCCAAGATCCATAAGAAATATATCTTTCTTAGATCTGTTGGCAGTGCCATAGGATAACCCACTACCTCCTTAGCCAAATTCTTATGTAAAAAAATTATTCCCTTTCCTAACCATTCCTCCTCCATTAAAAGACTTGGCATGTTCTATCCATAAAATCTAGGACCTAGATCTAAAAGAAAGATACATTCTTGTCAGCTTTGGCGTAGTGGCCTTATTCACCAAAATCCTAGTTTCTTAATCTCTTTTAACAATATCACTAATCATGTTGGTCTTTAAATTCTTAATCTCATCAAAATGTGCCTAACTTCTACCTTCTTCAACTTCAAAGGAAAACTCTATGAGCAAACAGAGGGCACAACCATGGGTTCACATCTCTATATTATTGTCGCTAATATTTTATGTAATATTTTGTATATGGTTCTCTCAACAACTTCCATATTAAACCAAATTCTTGGTTTCTATTCATCGATGACACATTCATCCTCTAGCTTCATGGGTGCACAACCTTCAATTCCTTCCACAATCATCTCAACAACATTTCTCTTCTTCTCCAATATACCATTGAGATCGAGCAAAAGATATCCCTTCCTTTTCTACATGTCCTCATCTCTTACCAACCTGATGGTTCTTTGTCTCAACATTTTTTTGCAGAAAACCCATACATATAGGTACCTTCATATCTAATCCCACCACCACATGATGCAAAAAAATGTATTTTTGAAAATCCTTATTTCTAGGGCTATTTGAATCTTTGTTTCCCAACATCTCATGTTTGATAGAACCCACCTCTCTAAAGCTCTTCAATCCAATGGCTACTCCTATTCCCAAATCAACAAAACCCTTCACTTTATCCTCCACCCTAAACCTAATCCACCCTCTACCAATGATCCTCCCATTGACCTCATTGCTAAAGGACTCACTAAAAAGAAATCAAAACCCTCTTCAAACCTTTTAAGACTCTTAAACAATTATTCAAAAGCATCAAAGACAAATCTAACCCCCTTACCAAATCCCTTGTACTCGTGCGATAAATCTTGTATCGATCAAATGGGAAGAGTGATATAAATCAGTTTAAAGAGCACATCGTCGTCACCAATCAAAGTCATGATTACCAAATCCACCATTACAGAATACTCTTTCAAATCAATTTACTTGATATACTTGGATCAAATCAAAATCTTTGCTTCAATTACCCTTACACAAATCGTCTTATCTATGAAGCCCTTGAGATTGAGAAGCACCCTAAAAGATTCAATTGAGAAAAGAGATATAAGCTAAGCCAATCTTGAAAGCCCATTATCTACTAGTACACCAACTAATTCGTCAATATCTTCCTATATACTTCTTTCTCTTCTCATTTATTCAAAATTTAGCTCTTACTCTTACTCTTACTTTTATCTCCTACCCCTTTCCTAATTTTCTGTCTTTTGTGTAATACTTTAATCGCCTTCCTTTATTATAATTTATAAATTAACTCTCACCTTATGTTTTTTTATAATTATAATAATTTCCCTCTCTAAATATCTTACTCTATGGTTTATTTATACAATTATTTAACTAAATTTAATTAAATTATTAATATTAATTTCTTTCATCTAATTCCTATTCCTACTTTTTAATTTAATTATTATCTTAATTCATTTTTAGTTCTAATATTCTCCATCTCCTATTTATACTATCGGGTAACAAGTCTCCTCTCTTTTTTTATACATACGTACTCTAAATGATTTTCTATTAATTATTCTAACGTGGAGTTAATATAATAAACTTAAAAAAAAAAATCTAATAATTACCTCTATTTACATTACCTAATTATCTCTATTTACATTACCTTGTCTCACGTTACATTATATTTCCAAACTAACTTTCAATTTTAAATCAATTTTCTAATTATTTTAATTATATCATTAAAAATGGATAATATTTTTTGAATTTAAAATAAATAAATAAATAGTTCAAGAAATTGGATCCCTTTTTGTCTTTGATATATCTAGGTTTAAGATGCATCTATGTTGGTTTTAATAAATCAATGTTTTATTAGCTTCTATCTTACTTTGTACAAAAAATAATTTACAATTTATCTTTTTATTATGTATCTTCCCCAAACCTTAATAAATTAAGACTTTCATCATTTTAAATTTATGACCTCTACATTTCACTGCACTTAAAGTAGTGAGATCCTTTACAACTTAGTATGGAGTAGATGTTGTCACATAACTTAACATTATGCTATACAAAAAAAACAACAATTAAAAAAGTAAATTGATTTCATCTTAAAGATAGATATATCAAACAAATCAAATATTTTGAGATGTATATATAAAAAAGTCTACACTTGCAACCTATGCCACTTCACCTTATTCCCCATAATCCAACCACACCTCTGGTCTTCTTTACTTCTCTATAAAAACTCCATCAATAAACTAATATGGATTCTTATCTCATCTCAGCCTTCTCTCAATCATACTATTCATCTTGCATCTGCTTCCATATGCCATTTTCCTTGGCATCTTTTTCTCCTCTACTATGGCTTCTCTTGGAACCTCTACAATGACTATTAGTAGTCATATTCTCCTTCATCTCCATGATTTTCTTCATACTTACTGTGAGCTGCACTAAATCCCCTACAATAACTGTTCTATTTCATTCTTCTACAAATACCTCACCAAGCTTCTCTTCCTGAACTTGGTATTTTGGTAACAATGGTTCTCTATCTAGGACCTATTGAGCATTTTTCTTTGCTCCTTATAGGCTTGTGCATTCAACTCACATTCTCTTGAGAACATCTACTTGTCCTCCTGCATTCCAACCTCAGCCAAAATAATCAAGTTCTACAACCACATTTTATTTTCACTTGGATCTTCTGGTTGATTCCTTCATCATTGCTTCAAGCTCTGATATTTTGTTGAGATAGTCTCCAGTTGCTGCTACCTACACATTTAACAATGTAAAAATCAAAAACCATTTACCTAATCATATCTCAATAGACCTTTCTCTCCTTGTCTTCTTCTTCACTGTCTAGAAACTTCGGTCTGGCTCACTCTTACCAAGAGTGTCTTGGTCTGCTTGAACACTACACTCAACCTATGCGTGTAACTACTTTCCTCCCAAAGTAGAATTCTTTGGAAAGAACTTCAATGTTCTTCCCAACCTATGTTTCCTCTATTATGCATACAACAGTCTCCTTGGTTCACAGAACCTTCTCTACAGGATTTTTATCTGTCTTCTCGCTTTTTTTTAGACTTTCACAATTTGAATTGCACTTTTTCATCTCTACAAAAGGAAATGAGTCTTTTGAGGGATTTTTTTCAAACTTTCACAATCTTAATTGTATTTTTTTGTATCTATAAAAGAAAATGAGTTTTTAGGTGGAATTTTGTCAAACTTTCACAATTTGAATTCCACTTTTTTGTCCCCTAATTATTTTGTAAATGTGCTACTAATATTTTGTAGGGAGTACCTCCAACTTGGAATTTAACTTTCTGACGACGTTCTTGGAGGCTCCCCTAGGCGATGCAATTCCATACAATTGACAAGGGTGTGTTGGAAATATTAATTACTCGCAAATTTGTATATGATCTCAACCGACTCTATCAGAGTCCATATGAGTTCATATCTTGTCAGTCAGACTAATAAGAGTGAAGAGTCCATGATTCGACAATCTAAAACAGTCGAATTAATTTATGAAGCTAAGTTTGTAGGTAGATAGTTATTACAGCCATTAATGGGAAGTCTGTATATTCACGTAGAAGCAATTTTTAGGTTTCTTATAAATAGAAGAATAAGTTTGTAAATCAAGTTGGACCTTGAACTCAAGGTGAGAAAAAGAGAGAAAGAGAGAACTCTGAGTGGAGAGTGAAGTTGAAGCTCAAGCTTCTATGTGTGTGAGAGCCGAAGCTCTATAAAAGGATCAGTCGATGAGCCGACAAGTTTGGATCAGTCAGAGAGTTGACAAGTTTGTATTACATTTTGTTTTTTTTGGACAAGTTATTTATATCAAATAGTTTATGGTTGAATGCATGTTTATTTAGTCACACACTCTTTCTAAAGTTACTTGGATAAATGTTGTTTACAATTACGGTTGAATGAAAGAACAAGAATCCATAAATTTCTCACCCAGTGAAAGTTCCAAGTTTTATGGCAGAGTGGTCGACACAAGTCTTCCTATATGTTTGGTTATATGTTTTTATAGTTCTGTTGAATTATTGATTGTGTCGATTTTTACTTCATCTTACTCACAAATGAAAAACATTTGTAATTTCTTAAGCCTTTTAGACTAAGAACTATCATTTGTAAATTCTGACTAAAACCAAACCAGAGCAAGAGAGTCCAATTAAAACAGTCGAGTAAAAGCGACAAGTTGTCGAGTGAAACCGACAAGTTGTTGAAGAGGTCAAACCGACAAATTGTCGGTTACCGAAACTGACAAGTGGTCGAAGTAAAACTTGTCGGTAGAATCGACAAGTAAAAAGAAAAAGAGGTCAGCATGAAATTTTTAATAACTGAGCGGTAAACTCAAGTTTAGTCGGCTCGGTTTTGGCTAACTCATATTAGAGCCAGGTTTAGGAAAGAAATCTTGCTTAAAAAGTGGAAAAGTTATTTTTTAAGGAAAATTAAAAATTAAAAATGGATTCCACTTTTGGTTAATTGCAAACTCCAATTTTTACAGAAAAGAGTTATGAATATTGGTCTCTAATAATGAAGGCTTTGTTTAGAGGTCAAGATACTCTATCAATGGTAGTGTCAATGGTCGGAATGACATGTTCCGGTGTGGCCAGTCCTTGTGGATCATAGTAAGTTAACTGATCGACCATCGTGATCTTTCCATCATGCAGGAACATGAGGAGTCAAAAGACAGTGGATGACACGGCTCTCATGGCATACATGTAAATACGTCCAAGGAGGAGGTTATAGTCAAGTTGGGCATTAATGACCTCGATGTCAATAAAACCATTTTACCGGCTAATGAAATAGGAACATTCAAAAGAATTCCCTCATCCTTGGTAGAGTGCCCATCGTAAGCATGGAGTGTGGTAGTGGATGGTTGGAGGACCGGGGACCCGAGTTTCTGCCAAACAGTGGTTGACATGACACAGGTAGATGCCCCTTCATCGACGATACAGTGGTGCACAACCAAATTCTGAATTGAAACCGGAATCTAGAAGGCGATGGTAGATGGAATTCGGGGTTCTCCTTGGTCTAGATCAAACATGATCAATCTGGAATTGGAGGGGTTGACGGGCCCTAAAGTTGATAACAACGACTTTCGCTGCATCGAGAAAGTTTTGAGCGCATCTAGAGCGAACATGATTGTAGGTGATTGGTCCAAGTTGTCGATGGTTCTATAGTTCAAGGCAGCCCGAGCAGTTGCGTTGTTGGCGATGCATCATATAGGAAACCATGGACTCTAGTCACCCCATAGGTGGGGGGTGTAGGTAAGTGGAGGGGCATGTTGGAAATTAGAGGAAATTCCAACTCAAAATGGGCCTTTCAACCCTAATTCAAATTCCATGTCATCATGTGTTAGCTAATGAAATTTCTGTAAATGTGAAATACTGTATTGGTCTTAAACAAATTTTTAATATAAATTTGGGGATAGTTATCATAAAAAAAGCTACTTTTTTTGTTCGTATTTTGACATATCTTCCTTTGTTTTTACTCAAATTTCAAGCAAGAGAGCTCCTTGGATGTAGAATTAAATTTTGCATCCAATGAGTACCCACACTACATACTTTTGACGGACCTTGCTACCCAAAAAATAAGAAATACCTAAAAAATGTGATGATGACATCATCATCACTTTTTTTAGGTATTTATTTTTTGGGGTAGCAAGGTCCATGAAAAGTATGCAGTGTGGGTACTCGTTGGATGCGAAATTTATTTTTGCATCCAACAATCTCTCTCAATCGAAATTTGAGTAAAAAAAAGGGGAGATATGTCGAAAATATGAACAAAAAAGTAGTTTTTTCTTTTCTTCCTCCAAAATTAATAAATATCATTTTATTAATTTAACTATTATTTTATTAGTTTCCTTAGGAGGCCCATTTTGATTTGAAATTTACTCTAGCTGAGTGTTATAAGTGGATGGCGCTGATGGGTTAGCAGTTCTCGTGGTGGAGTTGTACTGGTTCTGTTTGGTTTGGAGGTTGACTTCTTCTGTTGATAGTGTCATTAGGTGATGGATAACAATCTCAGTAGGTGAAGGCGCAGCGGGGGCCAGGGCAGCTGCTGGAGCTGTGGGACCAGGTGGGGCCAAGGGTGTGAGAGAAACCAATCATTGGAATGGTAATGGATTTCGGAGCACCATAGGCGAAGGACCTAGTTGTGTTGGGTTGGGCGAAGCCTGGGCTACAGCGTTTGGACGTTGATGAACCTCATTTTGGAGAGACTGGAGGGCACGAGCCATGTGAGGGAAAAAATGTGTATAGTGACCAAAGGTGTTACATAGAGCACATGGATGGTTAGTTCCTAACTACGAGTTCTTTCCCTGTTGTTCAGGTTGTTGGGGGTTCTGTGCTAGTATATTGGCACCATTGTTGTTGGGGGGTTAGGTTGTTGGCCACCTCCTTGCAGCCGGTTGTTACCTCGGTTTCTCCCTCAATTTTTCTTACCATGCCCTTGTTGGTTATTAGGGACGGGTCGATTGGGAAGGTTTCGCTAAATGAAAACCTACCTTATGGAAACCAGAGGGGATGGGGTTGGAGCCTACGCTTGTTGCACTGGTGGTGCATAATAGACTGGAGTAGCCGAGGGAGATGTGAATCTGAAAATTTGTTCTGAATACACATGTGGTGTCCAAGTCGGCCCATGGGCGGGATGATTCGATGCGGGATGGGCATAGGAGGATGTGGCTCTGGACTGAACCGTCATCCTTGAGTACTCGGGGACTTGGTTTGGTTTTGCAACATTATGGATGTTTCCTAGGTATGGTGGCATCATAGGGCATGCCACATAGTATTGAGGGTGTTGTGAGACAAGGCCAATGATTCCATCCACATCATGAGATGCCCACAGCATGGGATCAGGACGGATGCCAACATTGGGGATAGATAGGGTAG
Source organism: Pseudotsuga menziesii (assembly GCA_001517045.1). Taxonomy (NCBI): domain Eukaryota; kingdom Viridiplantae; phylum Streptophyta; class Pinopsida; order Pinales; family Pinaceae; genus Pseudotsuga; species Pseudotsuga menziesii. The sequence goes on along the minus strand of LPNX010024776.1, from coordinate 23,028 downwards.
TAAGCAAATTGGGTTCAGATTGGTAGGAATCTGAATCTAAATCCTTCTGAAGGTGATGAAGGTTATCAAAGGGGGCCTCGATGGTAGAAGTCTAAAGAACCAAACTGAGGGGAGTTCCCCCTAATTCGAGAGGAAAATCATGGTGAAGCAATGGTGGCTTATTGTAGTAACTGGTAATGAATTTTGGGCCCTGTTTTAAATTGGCTTCCTATTGGTTCACAGGTAGTAACTCAGCCACCAAGACTGCCAGAAGACAGCGCCTTGGATTTTTCCTCACAAGGGTGTATCTAGTCAATCAATGGGGGTCGTTTCCCATTTCGCTTAGCAATTCCTCTCATTGGCCAGCTACTTTGGGGCTGCTGTGGTACTCATGATGATTTTTAGGGTAGATCCCAAGTACTTCCCACAGTTGTTGCGATGAGACTTATGTCACAAACCAAATTTTTGTTAAGTAAATTTGGTTACTTTTCAAGGTTTCGCTCGGGGTCATGAACCGAGTTTGGTTGATTATTTGTTGTGATTGTGTGTCTTGTGTATGAAATTGTTACTTTTAATTTCAAATTTGAAATGGAAAAATAATAATGAACTAAAAGATAAAAGCAAATCAAAACAATGTGCAAGACAGACAAGGGTTTGAAAAAAGGTGATTGAATATGATGCTAGCAAAGTAGTAGTGTGACTACCCCAACTTCGTATCCTTCACATCAAAGAGGGAGTGTTGGGCTCTCGACAAAGTGGAAACAAGTCCACCTGTAGATCCAAAGGTCAAACCCTAAGTGCCCGGTGCTCAACAAGGAAGACGCGAACGCCATGAGACCCCCAACGATCTCCACTCCTTGTAGCTTCCAAGGCCACTTTCTTTTAATTCAAGTGAATAATAATAAAGTTGATTCCTATAAGTAAACTTACTCAAACCCCCATAGTATCTCAAAAGACCCTGGAGGGTGATGACTGAGTAGAGGAGGAGGGGCTAAATAAGTATGTTAATTTCTAATTTTTTAATAATGAAAAACAAAATGTAAATTGCAGAAATTAACACAGAAACAGATAGATTGCATCCAACAGTCAAACAATGGCTACTGGGCCATTCAGATAGGAAAAACCAAGACACTTGGGCTCAAAAATAGACAGGTCTCTTTTAACTATTGGACAGTCGCAACTAGGTTGCTCAAACAGTCCAAACAGAGGTGACTGGGTCGCTTCTGACTGCAAAAAAAAGTGCAAATTTCCCTAGGGGGAAACTCACACTTTACAAGGGTAAAGTCGCAACTTGGGTCGTGGGTTTCATCCCAAAAGGCGCGACTACGTCGTGGGTTTATGCCTGAAAGGTGAGACACCGGCCAGAAGAGGAAAAATTTAAAAAAATAGGTCGACAGAGGCCAACAGGGGCATGCACTGGTTCCGTATAGACTCGGATCGGCCTCCTAAGGGTCTGATTAGTGACAGATGAGACTCAAATTAAAATAAACACCTACAAAACAAGAGGATCGAAAAGGATAGACCTGGTATGGTCGCCAAAACTGTAGTCGGGTTTTCAACCTAACTATGTGCAAAAGCACCTCCCTTCCATCTATGAGACGGAAGAGTAGATTTCAATGGAAAAGAGCTAGCTGCAAATAAAATATTAGTAACACAATAAAAAAATAAGAAAAAATGACTAAACTAAATAAACAAAAATGAGACAAGTATACCTTCTATTTTTCTTGAAAATGGGCCACCGTGCCCTAACTTGGAATGGTACTGCCTCTCCACATGTTTGCTAGTATGGAGGATGCGTCAACGTACAGGATGGGGAGATGGTAGGGAAATGGAATGGTTGGAAAACTGATGGGAGTAGTTTGAGAATGATGGCTTCTCAACGTGCTCATGAAAAATAGAATAATGGCAGAAGGAATAAGTGAATCCTATGGAGACCTCCACACTATTTTCTAGTTTTTCCTTGTTCTTTTCTCTCTTTTAGGGTTTTGGACCTAAATAGGGTTTTAAGCCCTATTTAGGTTTTTAAGCCCTTTTTTATGTTTTTAGCTCTTTTTGGGGTTTCTCACCACTTTCTGAGCTTTTTAGCTCTTTTGTGAGCTTTATAGCCCTTTTGTGGGTTTTTTAGGCCCTTTTTATTTTTTTGAGCTTTTTGAGAGAGAATAAGGTTAAACCATGGTTGTGGGGGTCAAAATGAGGGAGAAAAGGTAGGAAAAAGATGTATGTATGGGTTTTATGCCATGTATATCTAGTTGAGCAATTTTTTGCATTAACACTATCAATGTTAAACGCTTTGGGGTTTTGTCCATCATTCATCAATAGTGCAGAAACCCTATTTGTGAGTTGCTTGATGTGTCTCTTTATCAATATGCCAATTTCGAGGAGATAAGGTTGTTTACCTCTATTTGGAAAGGTTGTTCACTAACTTTAGAACTTTATGCTATGCAAACTAAATATTTAGGATACTTTCCCATCTATTGAGTGAGTTTGGGACACATTCATGGAATTCCATTCCTTGGGCCTAAAGGGGGCCAACTTGTTAATGGAAATTTCATTGACAATTATTTCTTTACCATCAATAAGGGCTAACAGTCCTAGAAAAATAAAATGGAATTCCTTGATGGGTTTTTTGTTACACTTGGCTATGTTGTTTCCCCTTTTAAACTTCAAAGAGAAATCCAAATAATTTGAGAAGGATAATTGTGCGCCAATGGCCATAATTGAATCATACAGGTCTCCATGGATGATATTCATAAGGGAAAATCTTACACAAAGGATAAAAAGGTTGTGCATGTGCAAATGGGTGTAATTAGATAATGTTAATCCCTAGAAATGATCTAAGTTTTTCCTGGGGATCATACTAATCAAAGGGATAATGAAGGTCCTTGTGAAACAATGGCCAATATTTGGTCTTGCAGTTTCCTACAGGCAATTTGGATCATTCGCAGTGAAAGAAATTGCACAAGGTAGAAAGAGAGGGATTCCCTGCTAATGACCAAGATTTGACCTCACAGTTTCCTATGTACATGCAATATGGACTATCCATGAAAAAATAACTTTCCCATGGTATAAAGAGGAGTATTCCTCGGCAACAACCAAGATTTGATCTCGTAGTTTCCTAAAGGAAATCTAGACCTTATGTGGTGAAGGGACTTGCACAAGGTATAATAAGGGGTCTTGTACACCAATGTCCAATATTCCATCATGTGAGTTCTCATAGATGATTCCAGTCATCTATGGAAATGGAACAAGTAAAGGGAATGATAAAAGAACTCATGTGTCAATTGATAAGATTGAGTTGAGAAATTTCCCATGCGTGATAATGACTATTCACGAGTACAAAAATAGCAAAATTCATAGTAAAAGGGGCTCATGTACCAATGGATAAGATCAAATGGAATATTTATCCACATGGGATTTGGATCATTTGTGGTGGATGGTGAAATAAGGAATATAAGATGGTGCACTATGCACTAATGGCTATGACAAAGCTAGGTTACTTTGACAAATGATATGGGTCATTTACCCAAGGCAGTCTGTTCCATGGCCAAATAAAATAATTGATTACTCAAAAAGTTATACATTCACCATTAAAATGAGATTCCATTGGAAAACAATGTCGAAGCTCATTGATCCTCTATTTTTAGGTTAGAATACAAAATTCGAGATAAGATAAAAAGGCTAGTCGATATCTAATCTCTAATGATGGGAAGTATCTTCTCGTGCTACCATATCTAGAAAGATAGCAACACCATCAAAATAGCATTAATGCTCATTAAGAGGAGAATCAATTGGAATTACCTACCTAAAACTAAAAAAAAACTCTTTAGAAATATGTGTTTGAAACTCATTCAAATTATGTGCTAAAGGAGATCCTGAGAAAAACTTACATTGACTACACATACCCTAAAATTTGAGCTATAGACAATCAAAACTAGTTGAGAGAATTGAGGCACGACACGTTTGGTGGAAGAAAGTAAGTAAGAGCATATATATATTGATTGATTTATGTCAACGTATTTCCATGTCCATCGAAGTCAGTAGAGATTGAAAACTTTTTTGTCTTGTTGTGTTACTTCTTTCATGTTTTTTTATAAAATTATACTCCATATTTTAGCCTAAAATCTCAAATGCCAAAGAAGAAAGCCACTTCTGCAAACTGATCCTCTCATGCCCTTTCAAGCTAGTCTAACATTTTTTATGCATCGTCATCTGGAGTTACACCCTTTTTTTATTAATGGGATAATGTATCCCCTCCTAGATTAACTAAAGCATCATTCCAATAACTAATAGGATCTTCCCTTGGGAAATTTATTTCCATAAGTTTTTTGTGCAGATTCCAGAGTTCCATGTTATCCCAACACCTTTTCTTTTCCTTTTCCTTCATTTGTTAAGCCATGTGTGACTAATTATGATCTGGCCATGTCAACTATCAATACTAATGATGGTCAAACTTCTCTTTATGAAACCTCAACACTTTCAATTGTTAAAATGCGGGCACTTCCCTCATCGGGGTAGTCATATTCCTTGAAGATCAAGACACTCATTATAGAGGTATGAAACCATTTCAAATGTATAAAGTACTAGCTCAACTTGTGTGCAATCATGGTCAGCAGGAAGTCCCCCGCAACCTATGGAAATGTGTAAACTTGTCTCCTTGGAACCAGTAGACTGTCTCTTCCTTTACCTTGATTGTCGGAAGGGATTCCGACTAAGATGTTGATTAGGGAATGACAACAATGCTAGGTGAATATAACTACAATGGTGCACTCAAATATAATTATGCATATTCCATAACAACATGAATTATGGACTACTTGGCATATTTAAATGAAACTAGGGTTTTCAAATATTATTCATAACTTGTCTATCTACTTATTTTCATTTAGTCTCAACATTTCCCTATAAATTCAAAAGAATAAAAATAATGTTTCCAATAGAATATATGATTGGATACCATGGGTTAAGAAGGGGGAGGAAAAGGGGGTTATATGGTGTCTCTTTCTATCTCAATTTATGTACAAATATTTTTCCTTAATTACTAGGAGAGAACTTGAGACCATACCTCGGGAAATCAAGCCTTAATTACAACTTGGAGAGGTAGTCAAAATAGAATACTAGTACTTGGTTGAATATTACATTGTCATCAGGTTATATGGCATTGATTCCCCCCCATACATACTTCCCAAGCTACTCACTTCTAGAACCTTTTGTTCTTGAATATGTATGGAAAATGATAAAGCTGGAAAACCTTTATTTTGTTAAGTCTAAGAAGAAAGGGAGAACCGAATTTCCCATAGTCATGGGAGGATATGCCATAAATCACAAGAAAGTACTTGAACAAGTCATGAAAATATTCAAAGTGATAAAATTGTAGTTGGATAAAGCATGGAGGTATGATCCACATTTCTTGATTGGACAAAAAAAGGGAAGGAATCTCCCAAATCCACAAGAGCATGAGTCAAAATTAGAATTGGAGAAATTGGAAAACAAAGACACGTTTGAAGAAGTAAAACGAACAATTCAAGGAGAAGAAAATAACACTAATATAATGGATCAATCATTTCCTAAACCTATTCCAGATCCTCCTAAGGGCCCACCCTATTATACCTTTTATAGATCAAAAAATATATAGTCACTAAAGAAGATATGCCTTTTTTGGCTCCCCTATAGAAAAGATATGATGACTATATTCAACAAAATTTCAGCACAGATAATCATAGAAGGAGAGCCTAGTGGAGAATGAGAAAATTCCTAAATAAATAGAATTCTTTGTACCTTACTATTCCCGAAGATAAGGAGTTTGAAAATTTGTATGAAGAATATCATGATAAGGATGATGTATACCTGAAATGAATCCAATTCGTCCAAAATGGAGGGGACATGTTAGTTATATATTAGAAATGACACAAGGCAGTGAAAAAGAAGAACTTTAAAACCCCGAGGCCCATATTCCTTCACCTCCCAAAGAATCAAAATTGTACCAAAAAAAACTTCCCATCATGTTTTGATCTAGAACGAGGACTAGGGATAAATGGGAAGGGAGACAAAGAACTTATTCAACTTGAAAAGAGGCCTAAAATATTAGTCCTAGGAGTTGAGGCAAGTTCACTAGTACAAGAACACCATGCACTGCCAAAAAAAATCCATCAAACATCTCTTGAAGTATCTCAAAGTGGAACCAACAACACAAATTCATGCGCCTGAGGTACTTGTTGGGTGGGAGAAAGAGAATCCAAGTGAAGAACACTGAGACAAAACTATTGAAGTATCCAAAACATAAGAGACACGTCATGATGAAAAGGACCAAGGGGAATCTGCAAGTACAAAATTTAATGAGTCACACAAGTAACCATTGGATCTAATTATAATCATCATTAAGTCTCCCAACACGGAAGGAGATTGTCCTGTAGTTGATATGGAAGAAAAAATTGAAGAAGCTACCTTTGTATTAATGGAAGAAGCATGCCATAAATATAAAGATAAGGTTGAATATATAGGGTCTAAATCCATTGAACAAATTTCAAAAAGCGTGAAGAGGAACAATGATGAAAGAATTCACGAAGATCCTATGGAAAATATTGCTAAATTAGATGAAGCCACATTAGAGTAAGAAGATGAGAGGAGTACAGAGTAATGAATCATAATCTTCCCACAAAATGTTGATCAACAATAGGAAGTTTAACCTTAAGGAGGTGAAACTTCCACTCATCCTTTTCATTTTGATTTTGAGTCTAATGATTTTTTATTTGTTGTAATCACAAGAAACGCTATGAGTTCTTATTCCAATTTCATAGCTTTTGAAATGACAGTCATCAAATAGTTGGGAGTGAAAAAGTTGATTTAGTGGAAATGACAAATCTTCTCACATGTTTATAACATGAACAATAGAGGAGAGAAACGATCCAATAATTTTATAGTGATATTCGAATTTTGATCCCCAACATATTTCTAGGGATATTCGAATCGATGATCCCCAACATATCATTTTTAGAATAAGCCACCTCTCTATATCTCTTCAATCCAATGGCTACTCCCATTCCCAAATCAACACAACCTTTCACTTTATCGTCCATCCCAAACCTAATCCAACCCCTGCCAATGATCCTCCCTTTGCCCTCACTTCGCTTCGTTATATTCATGCAATCATTGACCTCATTGATAAATGCCTTGCTAAAATGAAAAATAAAACCTTCTTCAAACCTTCTATGACTCCTAAACAATGTTTCAAAAGCATCAAGGACAAATATAACCCCCTTCTAAGCCAAGGAGTTTACCAAATCCCTTGCTTATGGGACAAATCCTATATTGGTCACATGGAAAAAGTTGTATTAGTCAAATAAGCAAATCCTAAATAGGTTAAAAAATAAAATCATCGAAACCAATCATAGTCCCATTACCAAATCTTCTATTTGGAACACTCTTTCAAATATAACCACTTGATATGCCTTTATCAAGCCAAAATCTTAGTTGTGATTCCTCTTTGCACAATTGTCTTATTTGTGAATCCCTTGAGATTGAGAAGCACCTTAACAAATTCAATCAGAAAGACAAATATAAATTAAGTCAATCATGGAAGTGCATTATCCACCATTTTTGTAACAACCAATCCCTCAATATCTTCTTCAACTTTTTTTCTCTTCTTAATTTGATAATTACCCACTTTTGGTTCCATTATACGTAATTCGGTCATTATTTTAATCATATCATTTTTTAATTATTTTTATTACACCGATAAGTGTTTATATTTAACAATTTTTCATAATTTGTATGAAGATGAGACAAATGTACTCTCAAGATTTATTTTTATAGTCATTATTACAAATTTGAAATAAACAATAATTAAAACACATATATAAAATATCTATATAATAGATAGTTCGTAACACTTAACTTGTGAACTATCCATTGTTTACCAACCACATACCGACCACAAATAAGTGGTTATACTAGTAATAATATCATTATATATCAACCTTAATATCATCATTATCTATAGTTGTTTTCTTGTGAGCTTTATTGGGTTTCCCTAAAGAGCCTCATTATTCTCTGATCAAGTTATCTCTTATCTGTAATGGATGTCAATTATTAGTTGTCGATCATATACAAGGGAAGTGGAGTGTGAAACATTGTTTTGGTTGGTTTGTAACCATGATGGAAAATAATAAGCATATAAATTCTTGATTTATGTTCTTCTTGTTGGGAAGAATAACCAGAGTTGGGGCATGCTATGTGTGTGAACTTGGACTGATTAAATTTTATAATATCTGGTTCAGAATGACGGATTGATATTCTTCTTCACTACTGAAGAGAAAGGTGGAGTTGGACTCCACTGGGCGAAGTTTGGAGAATATGAAGAAGAAAAATCTTAATTACATTTTCCCCCCAATGGCTTCGACTGATGTAGAAAAAAAGAATAAGAAGATCGTGGTACTTGATGTGAACCAAACCCTAGTCCATTCAGTAAGATTAGAAGAAGGATAAATACTTGGTCGCTTCGACTTTATATTGGATCCCGAGTTTAATAAACTGAGGTATAAGCTATACCTGTTGAAAAGGCCCGATATGGACGAGTTCCTTTAGGGATTGGTGATTTCATGGATTGTGTTCCTTCTTTCATGTTTTTTTCTAAAATTATACTCCATATTTTATCCTGAAATCTGAAATGCCAAAGAAGAAAGCCACTTCCACAAACTGATCCTCTCATGCCCTTTCAAGCTAGTCTGACATTTTTGGTGCGTCATTGTCTAGAGTTACACCTTTTTTTTATTAATGGGATAATGTATCTCCTCTTAGATTAACCAAAGAATCATCCCAATAACTAATAGGATCTTCCCTTGGGAAATTGCTATCCACAAGTTTTTTGTGCAGATTCTGGAATTCCAAGTTATCCCAACACCTTTCCTTTTCCTTTTCCTTAATTTGTTAAGTCGTGTGTGAGTAATTATGATCTGGCAATGTCAACTTTCAATACTAAGGATGGTCAAGCTGCTCTTCTTGAAACCTCAACACTTCTAATTACTAAAATACAGGCACTTCCCTCATCGGGGTAGTCATATCCCTTGAAGATCAAGAAGCTCATTATAGAGGTATGAAACCATTTTAAATGTATAAGGTACTAGATTGACTTGTGTGCAATCATGGTCAACAGGAATCCCCCCCCAACCTATGGAAATGTGTAAACTTGTCTCCTTGGAACGAGTAGACTATCTCTTCCTTTACCTTGATTGTGGGAAGGCATTCCAACTAAGATGTTGATTAGGGGATGACAACAATGCTGGGTGAATATAACTAGAATGGTGCACTCAAATATAATTATGCATATGTCATAACAACATGAATTATGACCTAGTTGGCATATTTAAATGAAACTAGGGTTTTCAAATATTATTCATAACATGTCTATCTAATTATTTTCATCTAGTCCCAACATTTCCCTAGAAATTCAAAAGAATAAAAATAATGTTTCCAACAGAATATATGATTTGATATCATGGGTTAAGAAGGGGAAGGAAAAGGGGGTTATGTGCTGTCTCTTTTTGTCTCAATTTATGTACATATATTTTTCCTTTATTACAAGGAGAAAACTTATGACCATGCCTCGGGAAATCAAGCCTTAATTACAACTTAGAGAGGTATTCAAAAGAGAAGACTCATACTTGGTTGAATATTACATTGTCATCAGGCTATATGGCATTGAATCCCCCCCCATACATACTTCCCAAGATACTCACTTATATAACCTTTTGTTCCTGAATATGTACGAAAAATGCTAAAGGTGGAAAACCTTTATTTTGTTAAGTCTAAGAAGAAAGGGAGAATCAAATTTCTCATAGTCATGGGAGGGTATTCCATAAATCACAAGACAGTACATGAACAAGTCATGAATATTTTTGAAGTGATAAAATATTAGTTGGATAAAGCATGGAGGTATGATCCACATTTCTTGATTGGACAAAAAAAGGGAAGGAATCTCCCAAATCCAGAAGAGCATGAGTCAAAATTAGAACTATAGAAATTGGAAAACAAAGACATGTTTGAAGAAGTAAAACAAACAATTCATAGATAGGAAAATACCACTAATATAATGGATCATTCATTTCCTAAACCTATTCCATATCCTCCTAAGGGCCCACCCTATTATACCTTTTATAGACCAAAAAAATCTATAGTCACTAACGAAGATATGGATTTTTTGGATCCCCTATAGAAAAGATATGATGAGTATATTCAACAAAATGTCAGCACATATAAGCATAGAAGGCGAGCCTAGTGGAGAATGAGAAAATACGTAAGGAAAGAGAATTTTATGTACCTTACTATTCCCGAAGATAAGGAGTTTGAAGAATTGTATGAAGAATATCATGATAAGGATGATGTATACCTAAAATGAATCCAATCCATCAAAAATGGAGGGGACATCTTAGTTCTATATTAGAAATGACACAAGTCAATGAAAAAGAAGAACTTTCAATCCCTAAGGCCCATATTCCTTCACCTCCCAAAGATTCAAAATTGTACCAAAAAAATATTCCCATCATGTTTTGATCTAGAACAAGGACTAGGGATATATGGGCACAGAAACAAAGAACTTATTCAACTTGAAAAGAGGCTTGATTAGGCCTAGGAGTTGAGGCAAGTTCACTAGTACAAGAACACCATGGATTGCCAAAAAAAATCCATTAAACATCTCTTGAAGTATCTCAAAGTGGAACCAAAAACACAAATTTTTGATCCTGAGGTACTTGTTGGGTGGGTGAAAGAGAATCTAGGTAAAGACCACTCAAAGGAAACTATTAAAGTATCCAAAACATAAGAGACACATCATGATGAAAAGGACCAAGGCGAATCTACAAGTACAAAATTTAATGAGTCACACAGGTAATCATTGTTAGAATAATCAACCCATAGTTAGCTACCTTAGACATTAATTTAATTATTTTTGTCTTATTTGCCTAGTTCATGTGTCCCACCTTATGCAAGTTGTCATTTACCTATCCATAGTGGTAAAACTTGCCTATTTTGACTCATGTAGCGCTTGGGAAACATCAAGGAATCAATTCTGCTTTAATCCTAGCCTCCTAGGCGGCCTTCTGCTTTTTCTGCTTTATTGCCTTCTTTTTCAGTGCTTTAAGGCAATTGGGAAAGTTTGACTAGGTGAGGTTAACTAGTTTTTTGTCCTCCACATTCTCCACTCTTTTCTCCTTTGAAAAGCATGTATGAGTTGTCATTCCATCACTCTTTAGCTTGCCTAAGTGCTTTTGCCAATTCGTGAGCTCCATGACTGATTTGGAAACTACTTTATGCACCTATGGGGGAATTGCTTAATTTTAGTAAGCCTACTTTTGACTAGATTCGAATTGCCTCCTCATGCATTCGAATATCCTATGTAATTATTTAATGTAGCAACCTATTATGTTACAGGGTTGGCTATTGTACACTAAGTTAATACAGTTTAGTGTTCAGCTCCATTTTCAATCTCTTTTGTGAGTGATTTTGGATGATTAATTGATAATTGTTGTGAGTAAAATTGTTCTATCACTGGGTTCAATTTCCACATGGTATCAGAGCCATTGTAGATCAATTTCTCTCCTTCAAAATTGTTTTGCAGGTTTGACATCAGTGACTGGGAGCCTTCTACTGACAGCCGGGACAATTTCTAAGCTATGGATCAATCTCAGAAGATCATCTTGACTCCCTTCAACTTCTTTGAATGGAAATCAGAGATGGAGATACTGTTGAGAGAGAAAGGCCTCTACAAGGTGACTATGGCAACAGAATCAGAGCCCAATGCATCTACAGAGAAGATAAAATGGCACAACAGGAGGGATGAGGCCTATGGTCTCCTGTGTCTGAGTATTTCCAAAGACCTCCTTTTCCATCTTGATGGATTGACATCACTGAATGAAGTATGGGAGAAGATTACTGACCTTTTTGGAAAGACAGATGAGATGAGGGGACATCAAATCGAAAATGAGCTGATTTCCTTGAGTCCCAATAGATTTGAATCACTGCAAATCTATTTCTCCAAGTTCAAAGCACTTGTTTTGCAGCTAAAACAATGTGGGATCGAAAAGAAGGATGATCAGCTAGTCTTGGCCATTCTCTCGAAGCTTGGCCCTGACTATTCAGTGTTTTTTTCGACCTTCTATGCCACAAAGTTGACAGCCTGAACCTGGAAGATGCCTAGCCTTGCAGATTTCATGGAATCTCTCACACAAGAACAGGACAAGCCGGTGATGATGGGCACCATTAAACCATCCAAAGACCAAGCTTTGGTTGCTGTAGATTCGAAGGTGGATTCAAAAAGAAAAAAGAAAGCTAAAAATCCACCTGAGCAAAAGAGAGACAAGAACAAGTCTCCAGAGGAGCCACAAGGTTCCAAGAAGAACTACCAGAAGAAGAAAAACAAAGGAGAAATGAGCAAGTGTGCATACTGCAATAAGGGCAATCACACTGAAAGCTCTTGTATGAAGAAGCAAATAGACATGCTGACCCAACTCCTGGAGAAGAATGGCATCTCCCTTCCAGACAACTCAAAGAAGAGAGAAGGAGGATCAAGTTCAGATGACAAAGAGAGAGTTCATGCATTGGTTGCTGGCACATCAAGCTCACCCAGTTTTATCATTGATTCTGGAGTTTCAAGACACATGGTTTCGACCAAGGAGAAATTCTCCTCACTTGACATGTCGAAAGGACCACCTATAGTACTGGGAGATGACTCTCTCACTGAAATTTTTGGCAAAGGGAGGATTGATCTTGATCATGGTCAGTTCAGCAATGTGTTGTATGTGCCTGGTCTTGCCTCCAACCTCTTATCAGTGTACCAGATGACTCACACTGGGTCTCCAAAGAAGGTCATATTCTCCCCTGATGAAGTTGATATCACAGAGATCTCAAGTGGTAAAGTCACTGCAAAAGGAATTGCAAATCATGCTCAAAAGGTATACATGTTCTCACACTTCCTACCCTACTCAAACCCCTCTGCTCTTCTGATTCATGCTAATGAGGCACGCAAGCTTTGGCATGAAATATTTGGCCACTTAAATTACAAGTATCTTTCTGATCTTAGTGAAAAAGAGATGGTCATAGGGTTTCCCAAGATAAAATTTTCCAAAGGAGTTTGCCAAGGTTGTATCCTAGGAAAACACCCAGAGCATAAATTTGAGAGAGCTAGTCATGAGAGAACCTTTGCACCCCTCGAGCTGATCCACAGTGATGTTGCTGGCCCATTCCCTCATATGTCCATGATTCATGCCAAATATGCATTGACTTTCATAGATGGCTTTTCCAGGTATTGTTGGGTTTACTTCCTGAAACACAAGTCTGAAGTTTTTGGCCTCTTCAAAGTCTTTAAGGCTTTGGTTGAAAACCAGTCTGGGAGGAAACTCAAGGTCCTCAGATCTGACAATGGTGGTGAGTATTTTAAGTCTAAGTTTATTAATTATTGTGTAGATGCAGGTATTCAGATGCAGCATTCTATCCCTTACACACCACAGCAAAATGGTGTTGCTGAGAGGAAGAACAGATCACTGAAGGAGATGGCAACATGCATGATGGAGGCCAAAACTTTGCCACCAAAGTACTGGGCCAAAGCTATCAACTGTGCAACCTATATCCAGAATAGGGTGCCTCACAAACATATTGATGCTATGAATCCTTTTGAAGCATGGAGTGGGCACAAGCCAGATGTGACCCATTTCAGGATTTTTGGCTCAAGGGCTTGGGCTAGAATTCCAACAGAAAAGAGAAAGGCTTTGCAGCCCCAAAGCCAAGAGTGCCTATTTGTTGGGTACTCTGAAGTTTCAAAAGGGTACAAGATGATAAATTTGAGCACAAACAAAGCCTTCATTGAAAGGTGTGTTCAATTTCAAGAAGAACCCCTTGCAGCAATGGAAGTTGGAGAAACCTCTTCACCACCTGAACCTCTGAAAGTAAGTGAAGAGTTTGTTGAACGTGCTTATTCTGATATGTCTGATAGTGATGAGTTTATTGCAGACCCTAACAGCCCTACAAGGCCAAAATGGGTAGCCAAGACACTACATGCAGCAGGAGAGCTAGCTGGGGATCCCAATGACCCAAGGAGGACTATATCTCAATTTGAGAGTGGTATGTGCATGAAGGATCCTATGTTTGTTGAGAAATGATATTTGATGGTGGAATTAGATCCTCAAACATATGAAGAAGTAGCAGGAGATCCAAGATGGCAAGCAGCCATGAAGGAAGAGTTCAGTTCACTCCAGAAGAGAAACACATGGGAGCTAGTGGATCTTCCCCCAGGAAGGAAGTTAGTTCAGTGTAAGTGGGTCTACAAGACCAAATTTGCTGCTGATGGTTCACCTATGAAGTACAAGGCTATATTGGTAGCCAAGGGCTACTCACAGGTTCATGGCATAGATTACAATGAGACCTTTGCACCAGTGGCAAAGATGGATTCCATCAGGCTAGCCTTAGCCATTGCAGCCTCAAAGCAATGGGAGGTACATCAAATGGATGTAAAGTGTGCCTTCCTGAATGGATATCTCACTAAAGAGATATATATGCAGCAGCCTCAAGGATTTGCTACTAACCCTTCTCTTGTGTGCAGGTTGAGAAAGTCATTGTATGGGCTAAAGCAAGCCCCCAGGGCTTGGTATGCCAAGATTGATAGCTTCTTGCTATCACTGAATTTTGTTCGGTGCAAATCAGTTCCAAATGTATATTTGAAGTTAATTAATGGTTCATTAATGATCATTGTGTTATATGTTGATGACCTCCTCATTACAGGAAGCTCAAAGGATGAGATTGCTTCCTTGAAGGGTGCAATGAACCAAGCCTTCTCCATGACAGAATTGGGGCTCTTAAGCCAATTCTTGGGGCTTGAGATTGCTCAAACCAAAGCTATAATCAAGGTGCACCAGTCCAAGTATGCCTTGGATTTGCTGAACAAATTCAGAATGAAGGACTGCAAGCCAAGCAAGACTCCTTTCCTTTCAGGAGTGAAGCTGGAAGAAGCTGATTCTTCACCTATGGTAAACAATACACTGTATAGGAAATTGATTGGATGTTTGTTGTATCTTACAAATACTAGACCTGATCTTTCTTATGCAGTAAGTGTGGATTCTAGATACATGGATCAGCCTCATGAGATCCATTGGAAAGTAGCCAAAAGGATACTTAACTTTGTTCAGGGAACAAGGACACATGGGATCTTCTATAAAGCAAAATCTGATCTTGATTTGATTGGATTTACTGACAGTGATTGGGCAGGTGATAGCACAGACAGAAAGTCCACATCAGGATATGTGTTCATGCTTGCAGAAGGGCCAATCAGCTGGTCAAGCAAGAAACAGAGTGCCATTGCACTCTCATCTACAGAAGCAGAGTACAGAGGAGTTGTTAATGCAGCAACTCAATGTTTATGGTTGCAAGGTTTACTTAGAGAGTGTGGCTTCGAATCAGAGTACTCAACTACCATCTACTGTGATAACCAAAGTACCATTCGAATCTGCAAAGATCCAATTCAGAAGCAGAGAACCAAACACATTGAGATCCATATGCACTACATCAGAGAGCTTGTGCATGATGGCACCATTCACCTACTCTTCTGTTCATCTTCAGAACAAGTAGCTGATATCTTCACCAAAGCATTTTGTGAGAAGACCTTCAGCAATCTCAAATCACTGCTGGGGATTGCTGATCATGCTGTGAAGCATGAGTGAAGACAAGATTTCCAAATTTTGTTTTACAGTCCATGTTTAATGGAGGATTTTCCCATGTGGTTTTTGCCTCTTTCCTTGTTTAAATGGACATGCAGTATGTAAAGGGTGACTAAGCCTTGTTGCTAGGCCCTATAATTTTCTGATATATTACTCATAAGTCAGGCTTAAGGGGGGGTGTTAGAATAATCAACCCATAGTTAGCCACCTTAGACATTAATTTAATTAGTTTTGTCTTATTTCCCAGTTCATGTGTCCCACCTTATGCAAGTTGTCATTTACCTATCCATAGTGGTCAAACTTGCCTATTTTGACTCATGTAGCGCTTGGGAAACCTCAAGGAATCAATTCTGCTTTATTCCTAGCCTCCTAGGCACCCTTCTACTTTTTCTACTTTATTGCCTGCTTTTTCAGTGCTTTAAGGCAATTGGGAAAGTTTGACTAGGTGAGGTTAACTAGTTTTTTGTCCTCCACATCCTCCACTCTTTTCTCCTTTGAAAAGCATGTATGAGTTGCCATTCCATCACTCTTTAGCTTGCCTAAGTTCTTTTGCCAATTCGTGAGCTCCATGACTGATTTGGAAACTACTTTATTCGCCTATGGGGGAATTGCTTAATTTTAGTAAGCCTACTATTGACTAGATTCGAATTGCCTCCTCGTGCATTCGAATCTCCTATGTAATTATTTAATGCAGCAACCTATAATGTTACAGGGTTGGCTATTGTGCACTGAGTTAATACAGTTTAGTGTTCAGCTCTATTTTCAGTCTCTTTTGTGAGTGATTTTGCATGATCAATTGATAATTGTTGTGAGTAAAATTGTTCTATCACTGGGTTCAATTTCCACAATCATTGGATCTAATAATAATCGCCATTAAGTCTCCCAATAGGGAAGGAGATTGGCCTGTAGTTTATATGGAAGAAAAAATTGAACAAGATACGTTCGTATTAATGGAAGAAGCATGCCATAAACAGGAAGAGAAGTTTGAATATACATGGTATAAAGCCACTAAAAAAATTTCAAAAACCATGTAGAGGAACAATGATGAAAGCATTCAAGAATATCCTACAGAAAATATTATTAAATTAGATGAAGCCACATCAGAGTAAGAAGATGAGAGGAGTAAATAAGAATGTATGATAAGCTTCCCGTAAAATGTTGATCAACAACAGGAAATTCAATCTGAATGAGGTGAAACTTCCACTCATCCTTTTCATTTTGATTTTGAGTCTAACAATCTTTTATTTGTTGTAATCACAAGAAACATAATATGTGCTTATTTCAATTTCATAGCTTTTGAAATGACGTGCATCAAATAGTTGGGAGTGAAAAAGTTGATTTAGTGGAAATTACAAATCCTCTCACATGTTTATAACAAGAACAATATAGGAGAGCAACGATCCCATAATTTTCTAGGGCTATTTGAATCTTTGATCCCCAACATATTTCTAGCAATATTCAAATCTATGATCCCCAACATATCATGTTTAGAAGAAGCCACCTCTCTATAGCTCTTCAAGCCAATGGATACTCCCATTCCCATATTAACAAAACCTTTCACTTTATCGTCCATCCTAAACCTAACCCACCCCTTGCGAATGATCCTCCCTTAACCCTCACTTTGCTTCATTATATTCATGCAATCATTGAACGCATTGATAAATCCCTTGCTAAAATTAAAAATAAAACATTTTTCAAACCTTCTAAGACTCTTAAACAATGTTTCAAAAGAATCAAGGACAAATCTTCCCTCCTTCTAAACCAAGGAGTTTACCAAATCCACTGCTCGTGTGGCAAATCCTATATTGGTCACATGGGAAAAGTTGTATTGATCAAATAAGCAAATCCTAAATAGGTTAAATAAGCAAATCCTAAATAGGTTAAAAAGGAAAATCATCGAAACCAATCATAGTCTCATTACCAAATATTCCCTTTGGAACACTCTTTCAAATCTAACCACTTGATATGCCTTTATCAAACCAAAATCTTAGCTCTGATTCCTCTTTGCACAAATTGTCTTATTTGTGAATCCCTTGAGATTGAGAAGCACCCTAACAACTTCAATGATAAAGACAAATATAAATTAAGTAAATCGTGGAAGCCCGTTATCCACTATTTTTGTAACAACCAATCCCTCAATATCTTCTTCAATTCTTTTTCTCTTCTTAATTTGATAATTACCCACTTTTGGTTCTATTATAGGTAATTGGGTAATTATTTTAATCATATCATTTTTTAATTATTTTTATTACACCCATAAGTGTTTATATTTAACAATTTTTCATACTTTGTATGAAGATGAGACAAATGTACTCAAGATTTATTTTTATGGTCATTATTACAAATTTGAAATAAAAATTAATTAAAACACATATATAAAATATCAATAAGAGATAGTTCTTCTGAACTATCCATTGTTTACCAACCACAAACAAGTGGTTATACTAGTAATAATATTAACTCCCATCTTTTCTCTTCCTAAACTCTCTTACATAATTTAATTTACAATTTATCATTTTATTAGGTCTCTTTCTCTAAATCCTAACTAATTTTGACTTTCATCATTCCAAATTATATATCAACCTTCATATCCTCATTATTCTTTCTTGGTTTCTCTGAAGATCCTCATTATTCTCTAATTAAATTATTGTGATAATTAGAACACATATGTAAAATATATATATAACGAATCATTCGTAACACTTAACTTGTGACCTATCCATTATTTACCAACCAACCACATAGAGACCAAAAATAAATAGTTACACTATTAATAATATTAAGTCTCATCTTTACTGTTCCTAAACTCTCTGACCAAATTTAATTTACAATTTATCATTTTATTAGGTCTAGGTCTCATTGCGTAAATCATAACTGATTTTGACTTTTATCATCCCTAGTCTCTAACGTTCACATTTCTTTCTATTATATATCAACCTTAATATCCTCATTATCTATAGTTATTTTCTTGTGAGCTTTCTTGGGTTGCCCTGAAGATCCTCATGATTCTCTGATCAAGTTATCTCTTATCTGTAATGGATGTCAATGATTAGTAGTCGGCCATATGCAAGGGAAGAGGAGTGCAAAACGTCGTTTTGGTCAGTTCATAAGCATATAAATGCTTGATTTGTGTTCTTGTTGTTGGGAAGAATGACCAGAGTTGGGGCAGGCTCTGTGTGTGAACTTGGACTGATTGAATTTTATAATATTTGGTTCACAATGACGGATTGCTCTTCTTCTTCGCTACTGAAGTGAAGAGAAAGGTGGAGTTGGACTTCAATGGGCGAAGTTTGGAGAATATGAAGAAGCAAAAGCTTAATTACATTTTGCCCCCAATGGCTTCGGGTGATGTAGAAGAAAAGAATAAGACCGTGGTACTTGATCTTGACCAAACCCTAGTCCATTCACTAAAATTAGGAGGAGGAATACCTGGTCGCTTCGACTTCATCCTGGATCCCGAGTTTGATAAAGTGAGGTATAAGCGATACCTGTTGAAAAGGCCGGGCGTGGACGAGTTGCTTCAGGGATTGGCGATTTCAGGGGCCTATGAGATTGTGGTGTTCAGCTCCGGTAGAAAGGATTACGTGAACACTGTGGTGGACAAGTTGCTCCAAGAGCTGCCTCCAATGGAGGGCATTGATAATAATATGAATATAATTCCCCCCACCCATCGCCTCTGCAGGGACATGTGCACTGCGTACCGACACCCGGGGGAAACCAAAATCAGGCACGTAAAAGATCTGTCATTGCTGGATGGGTGACGCTGAGGACAATGGGCTCTTCCGTCTTCTCATCTTTCTCAAAGAAATTGCAAACTCCAACGTTGATGTAACAAATGGAATGCTCATGGCCCGCTTCCCCATCTTTCCTCAATTCAAACCTATCATTCACCTTCGACCAGCTTCAACACTGACGGAGAACGTTTGAAATAAACTAGATTACCTTGAACGAGTTGATGTCATTCATTTTTTCTAACGCTATAAGCTATGTTTGAGCAAATCACTCACATAAACGGTTAGCCTTGGTTTGAACTGATTATGTAGCCGAGACAGTTTAGTCATTGTTGATTGCATCTAGATAAGTCTGGTGTTCTACAACCCAGTACTAAGGAGATGTTTTTTACCTATAAAAATGAGGTGTTTAGTAGTGTTAGGGTAGTGTTATGTAACATGCTATATCAAAAATATGAAATAGATAATCTTTGCTATAGTATATTAGTTTTTTTGGTTGCTCTCTTTTGGCATTATTGATAATGTAAAGAAATTAGTATGGTTGGAATCTTCGTTAAAATTTCTTGGTTGCTCCTTTTTGACATTATTAGGTCATGCAAAGAAATTAGGTCATGCAAAGAAATTAGTTTGTACAGAATCTTTATTAAAATTTGATTTCTTGGTGCCTGAGAAATCTAAATTTAAAATAAATTATACCCATCATCTTTATTTCTTTATATTACAAGCTTTCTTGACTTCCCCATCTGCGAAAATGGATGGAGTGTTGTAGGTCCACGAGTTTAAGGATGAGATGGATAGTAGTCTGCGATATACACGGAAACATAAGTGCATTATACAATGATGGCAAAAATATGCATATAAATGCTTGATTTGTGTTCTTGTGATTCGCAAGAATAACAAGTGTAGGTTATTTATTGGACAGATTGAATTTTATAATATTTGGTTCAAAATGACGGATTGCTTTTCTTCTTCACTACTTAAGCGAGGGGAGAAGTCGAAATTGGATGAGGTGAGGAGAATGATCTCCGTTGATGAACTCAGAAGTACCAGTGGCATTAATGGTGAAACTAGTGTTGAAGGAGGATTAGAGAATATGAAGAAGAAGAATATGCATAATTACATTTTGCCTCCCATGGCTTCGGCCGACGTAGAAAAGAATAAGACGACTGTGGTACTTGACTTGGACGAAACCCTAATTCATTCAATAAAATTAGAAAAAAGAGTACCTGGTCGCTACGATGACTCCATCTTGGATATCCACTATGACAGCGTGACGCGTAAGCGATGTCTGTTGAAAAGGCCCGGTGTGGACGAGTTGCTGCAGGGATTGGCAATTTCAGGGGCCTATGAGATTGTTGTGTTCAGTACGGCTTCCAAGGAGTACGTAAACGCTGTAGTGCACAAGTTGCTCCAAGAACTGCCCGCGATGGAGGGCACTGATACTAATATGAATATCATTCCCCCCACACATCGCCTCTGAAGGGACATGTGCACTAACCTTGATGCCTTCCATCGCCATCCCTCCAATGGCATCCACATCGATCCCTGGACGGGTGACACCGATGACAATGCTATCTTTCAGATTCTCCCCTTGCTCAAAGAAATTGCAAACTCCAACGTTAATGTAACAAATGGACTTCTCACTACTCATTTCCCCGCAAAAGGTGTTGATAATGCTAATAGTAGGACAGTGTTGGCTAACATATTTTATATCAATAGAATGAAGATCCCAATAAGTTTAGTCTGGCAACATTTTAAGATCCCAATAAGTTTAGCCTAAACGCACGACGATTTTAAACTTTTTCTGAAGATTTTTTTTTTCTGTCCAGCGTAATGTTTCAATTTTTAACATTAAATTTTTAGGATAATGTTCAATTTTTATAATAGGAATGTTCTAAAAATTTTAAGCAAAATAAATCAATTTATAAATTTAAAAGCACAATTTAAATTCCATTATTTTTTATATAGTTTATCTTAATTTTTTATGTTAGATTTTTTTCTTTGCCAAGTCAAATGTTACGAAGCCTTATTTGATTTGGTATCTTGGTATCCATAACAATGCAATTTACCGTGGTGAGAGGTCCATCTTGCATGCCATGTTCACGACACTCGAAATGCTCTTGGGCTCAACTATGCTTCTCTACTACCACTAGCTTTAGATTTAGAAGCGCATGAGGGAGGAATTCCACCACAAACACACTATTAAGTGCTAATGCACAAACACACTAGGTGTTGATGCAGGAACGCACACGACCTGGATCCATGCAGCAGATAGTGTGGTGGGCCTTATCATATTGGTAGGCAATCAAATGACAAACTCCAGTTTGAGCTTGAGCAGTGTGAGATTAGGAGGACCCAGAGTAGTTTCTTCCATTGTAAAAATATGGCAACTTGAGATTAGGAGGATCGAGAATGATGGCAAAGAGATCACTTTCCCCTACCTTGCTCGAGTATCTTTCAACACTACCCAAACATCATTCGAGTTAATCTTCAACATAATACATGCTTTGATCAACATAGGCTTTGTATATTTCACTAAGTCTATTAATCCTACTCTACACTTGGCAGTTTCGCTACCCATTTAACATTTCCACTAGATCTATTGACCTGAACACCATTACATAAAGAACATGACCAAATTTCTATGCACTAACCCTCTTCTATTGGCTTACTACTTCAAAGACCGACCACCAAGATTTAGTTCTTACCAAAGCCTAATTAAACTTCACTAAACTTTTCACCATATTTGGGAAACCATACTCCACCAAATCTCATTATCAACTATTATATTTGACAATGACTGATCATTCATATCAATAGGATATTTCTGGTGGAATAAAGCTAGTTCTCCACAACCATCACATTTCTTTCCGCCAACACATCTTTTGTTGTAAAATATCTCGTGATTATCTCTTTCACATAGAATTTCAGTTATAAAAGCATGGATTGTGGAAGGAGGTGATTTTTCCCAAAATGTTTTACCAAACCGAAGGAATGTGTCATAATATAATTCAAATTCAACATGATAACGACAACAACATGTGTCACGAACAGTGATAGGTCTAACATACCATGGCTTTTGTTGTACAAATGTATTGATTGACACAATCGCTTCCTTGTGCTGATCTTTGTATTTATTGAACACTTCTATTTGAGTCATCTCCAATATATGTTTTGGATGGCTTTCATACTGATTTCGAGATATTCTTCGGCGTATCACATCCCTTGCATTTGGTGAAACACGAGAATTTGCCACCCAATATTCATGTATCATAGCTTTAACATTTTCACCGAGCCTATCTTTATAAGGTTGTCTACAAATAATTGCCCAACAAGCAAGCTTGTCATTTTCATCTATGCGTAATCGAAATTTGTTATATTTGTACAATGTTTTGCGTGAAGTTCCAATAACTCTTGCGATACGTGTTGTCAAACGTGCTTTCCGCGTACTAGATGAAATAATCGTTGTTTGTATTATTCTGCATGCAGCACTAGTATCTCTTTTTCTGGATTTTCCAATAGATTTTAGGGTCAGTGCAAGAAGATGATGGACCTTTAAGATGCAATCCTAGTTTTCAAAAACAACATCATGCTACCAAAAAATACATCAACCCGAGCCTGAC